>VVHJ01026464.1:0-11214 GCA_015107715.1 Tylochromis polylepis
ATGGAAAAAAAAAAAAAAAGAAAAAAAAAAGAAAAAGAAAGCATTATTAATAATTCAGGCACTCTGAAGTGTTGATAATAATGTGAGATGTGGTGCAGGTGTTCCCAAAATTTGTTTAGCTCGTTAAAGTAAAATTTTAATTTGTGCTTCAATTTGACTGCCCATTTTTTGGGCTTACCAAGAAAAGCTTGCATACCCAAACCATAGAGTATATAGAGCTGTAGAGTCATATATGTGACATATGCAAATAATAAAGTATGTCCAGTATATCCATCCATTTTCTGCCACTTATCCTGGTCCAGATTTCAGGGCCAGCACTTCAAGCATAGTTCCCCAGACCTCTATCTCCCCTGTAACACCCCTCCTCCATCATAACTAAGGCTGTACAGAGATGTTTTCATCAAGGCATCTGAGAGACATGATCTCTTATCTTCTGGTTCATCAGATCAGATCAATCCTAGTCAGATATCAAAACCACCATTTGATCAGGAGGAGCAGAGGCTCTACTCTGAGTAGAGGTCTTGTCAGTCTGCTGCTCTATTCTTCCTTCACATATTAACAAAACCCCAAGATACTTAAACTCCTCAACTCCTCTTGCCTCAGATCTGATTCCCAGATTGGCTGGGAAATCATGTCCTCAGGCTTGAAGTTGCTCAGGGACATATTTCAGAAATAAGAGTGGTTGTTCTGTTTTGTGTGCTTTGCCTAAAACTGGGCATTAAAAAAACAGCTACACTAAACCAGTCCAAATCTCAAGGACTTTATTAAGTATATCTGTACAGTTAAGTGCTCTGAACTATGTTGCATTCCCTGAAACATGAATGAAAGATGATTCCCATGATTAAGTTGTTAAAAAGTGTACGATTATCACCAAGCACCCTCTTCCCTGTGTAGGTGGTAAAGGAACTGCAAACTTCAACTGGCGAGGCGATCCTTCTGCTGAGAGCTATGCTAGGAGAAGTGTGTCTGAATGTGGAGGAAGAAGAGAATGCAATCTGCAGTCTGTTCAACAGTTTGCAGGTCACATATTGGTCTGATTTTATTCAGCTGCTGTTCTTTATCCTCCCCAACCAACTGCAGGAAAAGAAAACTGCTTACACAAATATTTATTTGAATTTGTTGACAGTGTTTCAGTCTAGTTCTGATGATGACGCATCAGAATGTTTAAACATTCTCACCACAACAGGCGCTGCGATGACAGGTGTGGTGAGGTGTAAAGATGTTAAAATGATCCCTTAACTTTAGAAAAAGGATTATTGCCCTGTCCTCTTCTTTGAATTTTAAAATTGTTTACTGGAAAAAGATCCAACTGTCTCTAAACTTTGTCTATAGAAATATTTTTGGGTTTAAAGTGTATGCAGAGATCATCTCTAACACCAAATGTTCACATGATCCCTTGGGTTACCAGGATTTAATGTATCAGGTCTGCTTAGATTAAATTAGTTGCAGAGAAGTGGACTAATCTGGACTAACTGAATGGCTGTCAGATAGTTTGCTTAGATTTAACCATCTACCTCAATCATCTTCTTCACAGAAATAACATTTAAGTACTCTTTGGTCTTGCTGCCTCCTCTTTCTGACACCATTAGCATTGTTTGGCCACTGGATGTCTCTGTTAACCTAATTGTGAGAGAAGAATGAATTTTATTTGCAAAATGCACACTCAAACAGAACAGAAAGCACACTGTGGATTTTACGCCTGTGTTTTCACAGTGTTGAAAATTAGTGTTAGAGACCTCAAGGCTATTTTGTGGTGAATAAAAGAGTCTGTTTTCTCTTTTCTGATCTGACAGGAAAAACTAGAAGAGAGGAAGAAGATCCTGCTAAAAGCAGCTCAGAGGTAAAACCAAATTTATAAAGAGTTACCAGTCTTATATGAAAATGCACTTTCATTGTTCTACATAGTTTGTGTCATAATATTTACGAAGCCGAATGCTATTATTCCGCTGTCACTGCATGACTTGATACCTTTTTCCATTGTATCATGCTGAATTGTGCTCAGGGTGATAAATAGCAGTGCCCTGTTTTCTCTGGAATACTCTCTGTCCGCACTGAACACCTTTTCTTGGATGATTTTCACTTCAACAAAGCATGGAGCTGAATTTAAACCACTTCAGTGGGATTATAGTTTTTAAGCCAATGTTTGTGGCTTGTGTCTGCATCCATTCAATGAAAATAAGGCTAACTGAAAAGTGTTGGTATACAAATATATGATATGTAAATCACAGTCTTACTGAAGTCTATAATATCAACAAAAGCAACTGCTCCGGGAAAGCTTAGAAGCTGTCTGTAGATTTTCTGTGTTTTGCATGAAAACAGAACATATGCAGGACCAACTGATCAGTCAACTGAAAAAATATAGAACACTGTCTTTTCTTTACCACTATGCTATTTACTTTTTAGCTGCTTGCTTGTGCAGAACTTTTGTTTCTCAAACTATTTAACATTGACTCTATGCCACGAAAGTAATTAGAAATAGATTTCTATCAGAATCAGTAAACTTTGATTAAATGCCACTGTTGCAGCTAATTAGTATGTTGGTTCAATTAACTGCACGTCAGGTAAAATTTATGAAAGACTAATGGCTTATCACCAACTGATGATAAACTCACAAACTTAAATTTGTGTTTATCCAGGTTTTTATTTTGTCTGGAAAACACTGCAAGCACTTTTCCTCGCCGCTCCATGCACTCCATGTGTACGTGTGCATGATTGAATGGGAACAATTTTATGTATTTGAGTGGGTGAGTGTATGAGGTTGCACTCTGTGGGGATCTTTAATGAGATTTTTTTGTGGCCGGTGTCCTCCATCTCTTTCTGTCTCCCTCTTGCCTGGAAGCCATCCAGTAGCTGCCTTCCCGGAAGGGCGTTAAAGGCTATTTATGTCAGGCTTTGTGTATCTGAGCTGGCATCTGCGCCTGTGTGTTTGTTACAAGAGAAGACAGATAGATTAGCTCCTGGAAATATGGAGTATGTTGTTTGTGGTTGCACCTCCTGAGCTGATTCCTTTGTGTATTGTGGCAAGCATGAATGTGAAGGTGTAGTCTTACATATTTGTGCATTTGTGTGTTTGCAGCCAACATGAGGAGAAGGAGAAAGCACTAAAGGAGCAACTGTCACACCTTACTGCACTCCTACCTACCCTCCAGGTTAAGTGCTGTAAAGCAGACAAATGTTTCTGGTCCACAACTATCAGACATTGAAGGAAAATACTCGGATCCTTAATTAATTAAGAGCACACATAGAACAACATAAAAATACTCAATTAACAGAACTAGTAAAAGAATTAGTAAAAATGCAAAATATGAGCAAAAAGTACTTGAATTACCTGATTGAATTGCAACAATGCAGTGAATAAAGTATAAAAATCTGTCTGCATATAATTCTAATAATAAATCAACTTATTATGTTCTGTTTTGATTTAACTATGACATATTCAGTTAGCCAGTGTTGAGCTGTGGTTACAAATGAACCAAAAGCTAAAACAGTCATTCCACATTACAAGGACATCAAATGCTGAGATTTTATCAGAGTTGCAAGTTTCTGAGAGAATACACAAGATGTCCCTTCCGTGTCAATCCCATGATGCACTGAGTCGTGGCAATTGTGTGACGAGTATCACTCCCACCTGGTCACATATTAACACTTGTCACATTTTAAAGGCACTGGGTACAGTCTAACACATTAAATACAAGAAACCTTGTAAAAAATATACCTTCCTTTATAAATACAGTTTAATACTATCAAGGCTGGTATCTGCACAAAAAAAATATTAACAGGAATGTACTGTGAATTTTTATAGTGTGATATATTATTTTTTAAATCATTAATTCAGAAAGGTTGTGATGATTATTGTTTATTATTTCATCTTCATAGTACAGTTAGTGGTTAAAATGTAAAGAATAATAAAGAAATAAAATACCCGTACAATGGTATCAAAACAGCTAATAGCATACGATAAAGATTATAAAGTAAACAGTAAAGTGCTATTTTTTTACAACAAGAAACTACTCGCATTTAACAGTATTTTAACTCTTAAGGCTCTTTTTTTTTCTTTTTAAACATACTGGGTTAGAATTTTATCCCATTACACATTCTTTTTCTAAACTTAACAAAATAGTTTGTTTAAAAAACAAATCAAGCAGCCAATGAAAGCAACAGTAAAAAAAATAAAATAAAAAAGAAATATATATATATATATCTGATAGATTATTTCAGTAGATTTGTATTTTATAGATCTGTATAAATTTGTAAATTTCTTCTACCGCATCTGTTTTTAACCTTTGACTTTTCATCCTTAAAGGTCCACCTTGTCACCTGTTCAGCCTTCCTCAGCTCAGCTAACAAGTTTGAGTTCTTGGATATGGGTTATGTAAGTATAGCAAAAACTGGGTGAAGAGAAATCATGATCCATGTCTATAATTTTGACATTTCATGAGTATTTTAGTATTTTTTGCAATAAAGAAAAACGGCCCTCCAGTATAAGACATACAAAAGTAACAGTGAATGAGTGCGCATGGAAGGAGAAGCATGAATTATTAACAGAAGATTGCCCTGTCTGCTGTGTACACAAAGGGCTCTGTTCTTTCTGGGGAAATTTTCTCGGCAAGCGAAAAGTTACAGTATTAGCTGCATTGAATAGGCTTTTAAATGGATGAGGTCCACAGTGTCTCGGGGAGGTGAAACAGGTCACTGAATCACACCTGGATGTTCTTGCGTACACAGCAACTCATGGAGAGGCTGAAGAGGATTGTAAAGCTCCCTCATCGACTGAAACCAGTGCAGAGCAGCAAAGTGAGTAGGAACAGCCTTCATACAGACATAGAAAAGGTTACACTGAGAAAGCGATCCACTGGAGTCTTTAGTTGTTTAATCTGTTATTCTTTTTTAGACAGAACCATTTTTTTCTTTTTGGCCTTTTAACGTGCACTATATTTGTTTATTACTAAGTGACAGAACACATTTTTTCTGTGGATCTCTGATAGCTTAATGCAACAGATTAAACAAAGAAGAGAAATAGCTGAAAAAATGACAGAAGCACAGAGGACACACGATAAATGAATCAGAACAAAACACAGGCTAACAAATTACACAGAATTTTACATCGGCAAGACAAAACATGGCAAAGGACTAAGTAAGTACACTCTAGCAAGCAAGGCTAAGATGTTTTTGTGTTATATGTGGAAAAAGATAATATTAATGCTTCAGACAGTAACAAACATCATTCATATAGGAAGCGCTATTAAAATTTATCATTAAATGCCACTTCATTAAACATAAACATTCAGATAGATTATAATCTAGGAACGCAAAAAGAAATATGTAACACATCTTGGGTGAGGCATTTAATCATCTCAAGCCAACAGGAGAGCTTCAGTATGTAGACTCGTGAACTGAAAAGATATTTCATTGTTTGGTGTTTTTGATAAAAGCTGAAGATTCACATAATTTTTAATCTCATAAATCCGCTCAGCAAAGCAGACAACAGGAGGTCTGTCTATGAGAAAATATTTCTGCAGTGTTTCTGCTATTTGTGTCTCCATATCTGTAATCTCAATATTTAAAGCAACAGATAAATGCCATCAAATATATCTCCTACAAAAAAATCTGGGTGTTATGTTGTACCATCAACAGATGCATTTTCAAATATGTCGTATAATCTTTAAGTATTTTGTTTGATATTTTTTTGTACTTTGTGCCATTTATTTCTTTTTTTAACCCGAATAAGGCTAAGTGACTTTATCTCTGGTCTCTGTTAGATCAACACAGAGTACAGAAGTGAGTTTGCTCGCTGTCTAGAGCCTCTGCTGCAGATAGGACCTCGCTGCCCTCCTTCTGTCACTGGTTCCACAAGTGCTGCAATACGGTAAGATCTTTGTCTTAGAACCACTTTAAATGTAATCACTAACTGATCCCTTCCTGTGAGTTTTATTTTTACATTGCGCTTTCACCAACTGAATATTTCCCCGGCATCTTTTGTATTCTTCCAAGAAAACAAAAGTCTGGGCAGAAAATTTCACACTTGTGAAGCATCCAAACTCAAAATCCCCAAATGTTTTGCAAGTGCACATGGACTGCAGTGAGACGAAAGGAGGCGCCACGCTGACTGCCAGTATGGCAGTTATTTCATCTGTCTGTAAGCTCTGTATGCTGATATATTTATGTAACTCACCTTGTCGTGTGGAGGCTGAACAGGAGGCCGTTCATCCTGTATTAAAAAGGTCTGGTCCTGCTGTGGTCAGATAACATTCAGAAGAAGGATGCATGAGTGGTTGCACGTGCTCACAGTTCCTGCACAGTGATTTTTTTCTCTTTTTTTCCTCAAGCTTTACATTATCAGAAAAGGTTTTTTTTTTTTTTTTTACAAGATAGATTCATTTTACATTATACATTCATTTTATAATCATATTAAGTCAATGGTAAATATGACCTGTATTGACACATGCCACTACCCATAAAAATACAACAAGTTCAGTCCTCTCTTGTTTTGCTTTACGTCATTATCCACATACACAAACTCCCCTGATCATTTTCTTTCCACATCAGTGTCTCGCAACTGTTCACAGGTCCTTAAGCCCACCCACTAATGCCAACACACTGACAACTTTCCTTTGCAATTTAGTTAACGCCCTGCCAATGCAAGATGCACAGTAGGCAGGGATTGGTGGTCAGTCGGCTGCCTGGCACTATTTTTATCCCGGTTTCACAGAACTCTCTCGGATTCATCTGTAAGTTGGCACGCAGGAGCCGCCGGACTGTTTTGTTCCAGACCGTTGATGTCACTGTTTTAGCATAGGTGAAGTCTTTAACTGGCGTCACTACTGGGAGGACAGGGGCTGGATGTTCAGAGGATAACGTGCAGACTGAGAGAAATATATGTTTCAGACAAGTTTGCTGTTGCATCATTCTGGACAAAGAGGCAGGAGTAACAGGCCACCAGGTTGCAGGTAAATTTTTTTTCTTTTTGAGTATATGACATATACCTTAACTTGCATTGTAAGCCCAGAATATTTATTTAACTTTTGAGTTATCTTTAAGTCACCACTGCTGTGTAGATTTGGCTAAATTTGTTTATGAATCAGAGCCTGGCTTTCAGCACTCGTGGGTACATTTCCATTGAAGCCTGTGGCACTGCAGGATGACAGCGGTTACACAAGATCAGTCTTCGAACTTCACTTTGTACCTCACTTCAGAAACAGAGGAATAAATGAGCTTTTCTTTACCATATGGTAGTTCAAAAATACCACCCACATGGTGTAGCCTGTTACTCAGCTGAATGTGCTGTTGTGTCTGAATGCTTCTAATGCAGGATGCAAACCAAGCAGGGATTGGTGGACAGCCAGCTGGCTGGCCCTATTTTTATCATAATTTCACAGAACAGAAGCTCAGTGAAGTGGTACATGTAAGTTCTTTCATGCAAAGAATGCTGCTGCTTTAGTACTGCCAAAGTCTTTAATCAGCTGTGTTGAGACACAGCCTGGATTTTTGGAGATGGAAACGTGAGCGTAATCCATTCACACCTCACCCACCATAGAACGGCTTTCTGGTTGTTTATGCTGTTTTAGGCATGAAACCAAAATTATGGTCCTACCAGGACCCAGATAAAAGCAGGTTTAGTTGCACTACCACATGCTGTGCTTGCATACCTTTATACTTTCAGAGAAGTGATGACAATAAGACGCTACTCTTCTGAGTGATAGCAGTTATGTTGATTTACTCATGACTGCACTCATGATAGTGACAACTTAACAGTTCCTCTGTGGATTTACTGTCTCTGTCTGTCTCTTTTTGTGTGGTTAGTTTTTAATATGAACAGCAGCAGATGGCCTGCTTTGTCCAAATTTTGCAGTAAAGTATTTTATAGAAAGAAAATTTAAAAATGTATGTTTGTCACCAGAGACATTAGTAAGATGTTAATGTAGTGGATACTTCATTTTGGTAGCTTACATATCTGTACTGATTTTCATACTTTCTAAATTCAATTCAATTCAATTTTATTTATTCAGCGCCAAATCACAACAACAGTCACCTCAAGGTGCTTTATATTGTAAGGTAGACCCTACAATAATAAATCTAAGCGACTGATGAGGTTACATGTTTTAAACTTTGTTTGAGTTACAATCAGTACAGCTTACAAAGTACCAAAGAAGAAGACGCAAAGAGGAGACTTTACAAATTAGTCTAACTTATACATTTTGAACATGCTTTTAAAAATGTGTAGCATGATAAAATTATAACAAAAAATAAGAATAAAAACAAAAATAGAACCAAAAATTGACTATATTTGCATACAATAAATTTTGTAAAGGTTACAGACTCTCTTGACTTTCCGGCACAGATTTTGAGGTAATTATTTCACCAAAACACACAAAACCTATAGAAAAATTATGTAAACATATTATAGGTTTTGACTTATTAATTAATTTGACTGTTAAGAATATTGAATTTTGTTTTAAATACCGTTAAGATATTGTGGTAATATATTTAATCTGAGTTCTTTTGACCATGATTCTGGTGATATAGTGATAGCTCTAGGAGGCATATCAACCACTGATGTTACTGGCCAGTATGGTCAATAATGGAGCTCAGTTAACTAAATATAAAACTTTAATTGTCTATTGGTTTAAAGGATAGGGATAAGCTACATGTGATGTGGTTAGGGTGGGGGGTATTGATGGAAAATCATGCGACAAACTGTGACAAAATGTTTGTATATAAACGATTTATACAATACATACTAATTTTTAACAAAATAAATAAAAAATGGACTCCACAAAACACAAGGTGTGGGTATTTGTGACTGTTACAGCACATGTATAAACTGGAGGAGAAAGGCAGACGTGATTTTTGTCCTGTCTCTTCAGGCTCCAGTCCCCTCTCTCTGTGTCTTGTCGCTCCCCGTCGCTCAGTGAGATGCCCCTGGGCTCGACGTTTGGGCGAAGGCCCACCTCTCACCGCAACATCTGCACTAAGGTTCTTTTGGCTGAGGGCAGGGAAACACCCTTCACTGAGCACTGCCGCAATTATGAGAACGCCTACAGGGTGAGCTGATATGTGTGACCTGTAATATTGTGGACTTACCTTTAGGATTTGTGGTAATTACGCAATCCTTAGGCCCCAAAATATTTTTAGTGTGTACAATTAATTATATTTACACCAACAGTAAGAAGTTTAAAGGTGCTTCTTTTCTTAAGATGATGGTTACAACAGAACCATCATCTTACGGCTGCTTAAATATAATTTTTTTTGTTTGTTTTCAGTAGGCTTTTGTAATCAGTAGAAAATAGGGTATATCAGTTATAAAGATAAATTAAATATTTAGTATTTTAGAAGATGCTTTTTTACTGTTTTATAGTTACTTTATAAATCACCTGAATTTGGATGTACTGAGATACTGAGATACACAACAGTACACAAGGAGCCCACAAAGTAAAGCAGTGAAACACAGCAGCATAAATTCCACCAGGAGATTATTTTCAGCTTGTGTAGTGAGCAGCAAGTTTTTCATGCTCAGCTGCACTTCACAGGCATCTGTACACCCATCATTTTAAAGGAAAGTTCTTACAGGTTGCACTATATATGTGCTTGTCTGTGTGTTTATAGTCTCTGCAGACAGAGATACAGAATCTGAAGGACCAGGTCCAGGAGCTGCACAGAGATTTGACCAAGCACCACTCCATCATCAACACAGATAAAATGGGGGAGATCCTGGACAGCTCGCTACACATTGACAGTCAGATAGCTGCCCAGTACTCCACGGTGGAAACTATGAGAGTCATGTTTGAAGAGGTGCGCCAGGTGATACCTGACATTTAGTATGTACTTGCCTCTGCTAGGCACGTCTGATTAAAACATATCAACATTTGTGCTTGAATGGTACCTCTAGCTAAATATTAACAAGCTAGTTTTCACCCATTTTTTTTTTTATAAATGTAGACTACAGGGAATGCAACCAGAAGGAAAATGAAAATTGCAAATGCCAAGGTATCCCTTGAGTGAACCAACTGCAGTACTTACTTTGCACTTTTTCTTAACAGATGTGGGATGAGACTTTTCAGAGGGTCACAAATGAGCAGGAGATCTATGAAGGTTTGTCCTCAACAATGACAACAAAAATTCAAATTTGATGCTCATTTTTTGACAGGTCTAGTCAACTTTGTTTACTGCCTGCAGCCCAGCTTCAGGACCTGATGCAGCTGAAGCAGGAGAACTCTTACCTCACCACCATCGCTAGACAGATCAGCCCCTACATCCTGTCCATTGCCAAAGTGAAAGAGAGACTTGAGCCCAGGTGTTGTATTAAGAAAGTGAATGACTACAATTTAAGTTCATCTGTGGCAGCTGACTGGCAACACAGATGCAGCTCTCACTGACAGTTAACAAAGTTTGGATCAATCTGCAGCAAAAAACAGCCCCCAAGTATACAGTTTTTTATTTTGAAATACAACACGATACAGCCTTGTTACCCAAACACGAAAGCTCCACCAAAACTAATCAGCTTTCAGAAAGGAAGTAAATTATATAGATTGAAAGTAACACAATGTCCATAAAAGTCTTTCATTCACAAATTTATGAAAGAAATGTCTGGGTGCAATCATTCAGTGATTGCATAAAGACGGAGAGCACGATCTCCTAAAACATAAAGTATTGGACACACACACACAAATGCAAATCTTTGATATTTATTCACAGTAAATGTAGATGTGTATCTTTATCCCCACTACATGCAAAACATTTGTGACCTTTTTTTTTTTTTAAAGAAACAAACAGGCTGTGGATAGCGTTATGTTGTGTTTGCTCTTTAGCTTGCATTTTTTGGTAATCATCTCTTAAAATGTATCTTGCAGGTTTCAAGGGCCCAAAGAGCACCTTGATGACCGCACCGAGACGATGCTGAAAATCTATGAAGACAGCACAATGACAAAGGACTGTCAAGACAGGTATTGATATTTGCTGTGATTAACTGAGGGTTTTTCTTGCTGAAGACTCATGTTAAGTAGAAACTGTCAGACAGAAGAAAAAAAAGAACTGCCACACAGCATAAAAGATTTTGTTTGTTTTGTGAATAAGAGATTATATGTACTTTAATTTAAGGACTTCAAACCTCAGGAAAAATTCTTCAGTCTCAGAGGATTTTTTTCTGCCTTTGATGCAAAGGTTTGAGCGATGGAGTTTGTGTGTGGTTTTTTTTTGCTCACTTGTAGAACTAATGAT
>VVHJ01026464.1:20931-33367 GCA_015107715.1 Tylochromis polylepis
ACATTCGTGGAAAATTAAAAAAAAAAAAAAAAGGTAACAGAAAACAAAACTGCTGTAGACACAGCAGTTCAATTCAACACCTGTCTACTAAAAATAGAAGGTGAAAAGTACGGCATCACAGCATGGGAATGGGAGAACAGTTTTCCCTCTGCATGCGTTCAGCAGGTATGTGCCAAAGTATGAAATGAAAATGGGTGTAATTATTCCACATTTCACTCTGAAGTTCAAACTGATGACTATTTAGCATAATAAAACTTTCAGAGTTACACGTAAACTGTACAAAACAGGGACAACACAGAATGGATTATAATACTTGTCCCAAAGTGCTGGACAGGTGTTGCTGAAAAAGAAAACACTGCATTGCTCGACGGCTGCTTTGTTCAGTAAGTGCGAACTCCTGATTTGCTGTCCGGGGGATTTCCTGAGGTAGAGGAGTCATCCTGCTGGTCAATGGACTGATAGGCATCTCTGTTTCGTGATACAGAAGGGAAACCTGTAGAGACAAGCCACAAGTCTTCAAAACCAGTTATAATTTTTAACCATATCTAATCATGGACCTTGGAGCCTTGACTGTTGTTGATATACATATTAAAAGTATTGGCACACAGAAGGTGTCCTCAGAAAGCTCAAATGTTTTCCTTCATTGTTTTCCCCTTTCTCCTTACACACAGATTCATGAAACGGTTGTGCAGATTTGCTATCTTGAGTCAAGTGCCAAGCCACATCTATAGAAATAAATATATATATATATATATATATATATATATATATATATATATATATGATAGTGCTTGAATTTGTTATTACCAGCATACATTAAAAAACACACACTCCCTCTGATGAATGGTACACTGAGAAAACAGCCACTTTTATTCAAAGTCCATCTTTGGTGGAAGAAGAAATTCCTCCCATTTCACCACTTCTATTTTTTCCCCCACTACTGTTTGATTAGTCATTTTGAGAAGAGTCTGGGTACAGGAACATCACTGGTCTGAGAATGAACATGAAAAATCTCGTCTTTCTATCAGCAGTCAAATAATCAAGATTATTTAAAAAAAAAAAAATTTACCAGAGGATATAGCTTCCTTGCTGTATTATACCTCAGGTGAGAATGTTTATGAAGAATTCTATAAAGGGACTTCACATGAAGCATCTACAACAAACAGTCCTGACTCTGACATGGCCAGAATATCAACAATCTCCTCTTGGAGTTTCAAAGAGAGCACCTCTGCACGGTCCAGAGTCCAAATGCTGTGACAAACATGCACGTTTAATGCCAGTAAAACAAGACATCTACTTTCACTGCAGCTGTATGGAAATATTGGCAATAGCCCAAAGATTAACCAAAGGATGGCATCACATAATGCTCAACAAAGCTTGTGCATAAAACCAGGCCATACTCACTGTCTAGTATCAGATCACATCATGTTGATTTTAATTAGGCTCGTTTTAGATTGTGCAGCATCATGCAGCTCTGCTTTAAATATATGCAAATACAATGCAAGAGCACAAATGAGGCATCTGGGGACTAAAAACCTGAATAAAACATACAGCTGATGCAAACTTGCAGAAACATATAAACTCGTAAAACACAATAAATAGTGTTTGCATAAGAGCAATCTGTACTGACAAACATAGCAATGCAGGCAGGTATGGGCTTACTGAAGGTGGGAATAGTCAAATTAAAAGACCGATTTAAAAAAAACACAAAAAAAAACACAAAGAGATGGACAACAGAACATTGACAAGATGATTGTTTAGAAAGAAATACAAAAGGAAAAAGAAAATCTATTTCTCTTTATTATCCTGCAGCCTGATATGGAATCTTACTTCCTGCACAGAAGGAGTTGGAAGAGGATGATTGGAGGAGAGAAACTGTAAAAAGGGAAGAAGCCAGGAATCAATAGCGGCGCCCAATAAAGGCACTGTCAGCACTGTCCGTAGTGCATCGACTGTCCACAGAGGTCTCAAAGTCTGAGAGGTCAAAAGGTCGAAGAGAAGAGAAGAGAAGAAGAAATGATCAAATTCCAACTACAACAACAAAATCAGCCTTCACAAAAAATAAATACTAAGGTGTGACAGTAAGGTATGCCAAAGAGCAATGGATGACATGCAAGAAAAATAACCAAATTTTAAGTTGGGGACAAATATTAAAGGAGTGCACATCAATTTAGTATGAAACCTTAAGCATTTAGGCGTAATGCAT
Organism: Tylochromis polylepis; assembly: GCA_015107715.1. NCBI lineage: Eukaryota > Metazoa > Chordata > Actinopteri > Cichliformes > Cichlidae > Tylochromis > Tylochromis polylepis. Next base: position 23,138 of record VVHJ01026464.1, read on the forward strand.
GGCAGGCAGTCTGCTAAGCTGTAATTTACTTAGTTATTGCTAGCAAGGCTGTTGCACTTTATATCACGGCACAGTTCTGGTACAGTTCACACATAATGGTGGTAGACTCATTGCTCAAAATGAATGATAAATGTTTAAAAAAAATGAGTCTGTCATTTCAGACTTGTGTTTATCTAGCAACCAACTGTAAATTTTCCAGTTGTTTGTTGTATTTAGTTTCCCTGACTGCAGAGTTTTTACTGACTTTTCAATGTCTTGAGGTGCACTGTATGAAAATGAGACTCCCATAAACAGTCCTAAATATGCATTTTGGCTAAAGCTTAAAGGTCCCTGGTAGGCGTTAGACCTAGTATTTACTGTATGACGTGGAAACTGTTCAGACTGCCATTTTGTCTGTCTATAATACTCTTTGCATGCACACGATTAAAAATCATAATACACAAACACAGAGATAAAAATTAATCTTATCTGTGTGTGTGTGTTTTTAAGTAAGAAGACCCCACCAGGCGCCACTCCCCTCAGCTAAGAACAGTAAAATGAGGCTACGATTTTCAACTGGACTACAGAAGACTGGAAAAAAGGATGCCCTGTCTAATAAGCCTCAATTCCTACTGCACGACAGCTGCCAAGTTACCCAGCAGGATAACTTGGAATCTCACAAAGCTCAAATCATCACAAAATAGTTTCTTGAAGATTACAATGACCTCACTGTAATGCCACGAGATCGCAATCTAACAACAAACCTTTGGGATGTGATGGAAAAGGAGATTCAGCTGATAAATCTGCAACATCGTGTGATGCTCTTATGTCAATATGGACCAATATCTTTGAAGAATGTTTCCAGAACTGTGTTGAATCTATGCCATGAAGAATTAAGGCAGGTCTGAAGACAAAATAGGGCCCAACCCAGTAAAAACAAGATGTACAAAAAAAAAAATGCTACCATTTATGGCTCACATATGAGAAGGCACGTTTTCCTTTCAATTTTGCTTATGGGTTTTAATTACCTGCCAGTCATTCACAGTGTAGCGAAAACCACAGCTTATTACTTGCTGTTGTTTCTCAGTGTTTTCTGAGGCTTTTGTCTATCCATGTAAAGTACCCGCCTCACCTCTATGTGCTTTGACACATGTCTGGATTTGCCTGTTTATAGGTGCTAAGCAGTGATTGGTTTAATTACTACAGTCATTTTGATTGACCACAAAAGTGTGAAGGCTCAAATGTGCAGCTTGTGCTGTATTGGATGTAAAAGTTAAGTCTAATACACAAACTCAGAGTAATTCAACCACCATAAGAGGTCCATCAATCAAAATTCTGGGAGCCCCAAATACCTGAATCAACAGTTCACTCACATGCACTTGATTGTCTGGTTCCCAGAGTGCTCAGTGCAGCAGGGAACGATATAAATGCCAACAACGCAATCAAGCAGCAATTAAAACTCACATAGTCTGAAACTGACATTAGCTGCTTTCATCAGTCATTACACACTCTAATGGATGTACCTGCTGTGTGAATGTGGCGGTAAAGTAAAACCACAGAGAGAGCACATTCATCAATATTCAATTATCTGCCAAGGAAGCAGGAAATATATTTTGTCAACTGCAGTTTTGGGTCGCAATGCAAGAGAAGTTTCATTACTTCGCCCAGCGGGAAGTGAAATAACATACTATTTTTGCCTGTAATACTTATATTGATAGTAATAAAAAGGCATTATACCAACAATACGTGGTTTTATTTTTCCCCATTTGTGTTGTTGTTGCTCTTATTATGGATCAAACACTAATGAATGAGTAACATTTTCTGGGATTTAAGAGTCCAGCAGACGTCACAGCTCAGTGGGATTTCTAATGGAAAAGCTCTCAGCAGAGAGAGGTAAAGTCTACAAATCAATGACCCCACACGCTTGATCAAACATCCCTTCACTTGTTAGCGTGCTTATAAGATGTTTGTCTGCAAACAGAATGCTATACACTCAAAAGTCAGTACCAACACAAAGTGTCTCTTTCTGTGTTCTTCAGATTTGAGTCCATCTGTGTTTCTTTCCACATCACTCCTGTGCTATTTCAGTCTATGTGCTATCATGGCACATCATACACTCGTAAGCCTGCATGGGCTTAATGTGTTCCTCCATGCAGTACAAACTGGTTGCCAGGATGACACACAAATGTAATAAACATTTCATTGAGAAAGGGTTTCTTTGACTGGTTGAACTGCAGCTCAAATATTTCTCTGCATTTTAAGTCTTGTGACTGTAACTAATCAGTTTGACGGTGGAATCATCTGCCAGTGCTTTAGCTCAGCGTCCTGCCAGTTTTTACTGCTCCCGGCAGGCTTTTCATGGCAAACAGCATAAAACAACACAAGGAAGATATCAAAGTGCCCTTGGACACATGCATTACTCCATACCTTTAGCTTTGGTCTTAAAGCGGTGGGTACGCTCAGGAATTTTAGATCATTTCTCACTAGTTCTGAAATTATACTGGGAGATGTACACTCTGTGTTGTGTATGTATTTCTGCCTTCAGTACCTTTTCACATCTTTCATGAGAACGAAATGAAAAAAGTAAGGAACCTGAGCCAAAATCTTTTCAAATCTAGAAAGGTTTTATGCTACTTTACGTGACCCTACTAGTCGTACTTACCAAAGTTGACATTGTAATCTCCTCCTCGCTCGCGGTACATTTGGTAGACAAAGAAGCAGGACATGGGTTTGAGCAGCAGGTTGAGGATGGCCATCCCTGAGCTGAAGCGAAACAAGTCGCTCGGGGATGTGTGTGAGTAGAATATCCCGAGATGGATGATGTCGGTCAGTATTGTCAAAATCATCCCTATCAGGAACTACAGGGAGCACACAAAAGAGAGTATAACATGCAAATGAACATAACTGTAACATGGAAGTCATTTGGTTGCTGAAGAATATTAACTTCTTTATGGGTGTGACATAAAAAAACAAAAACAAAAAACGATCTTACAGTATACACGTACTGGAAAAAGATTTTTCAGGCAAGCCATTACAAAAAGAGAAAAAAAACAAGATCTTGTCTTATAATTTGGGACAGTCAGTATCCATATTGTAAGATGAGAAATAACTCTGCAATAAAAAAAAATAAATATGAGTTAAACATGCTATTAGTTAAAAACTTGAAAATAAGTAGATTCACTTAAGGCACCTGAGAAAAATGCTGCCAAGACTTAACCACACTGGAAAAGCTATACAATGGGTTATATTACCTGCAGTTGATTGGGTGGGTGACTCATGAGTGATTGATCCAATTTAAAATACCAGTCAGTGCTAAGGAATCCTGCTTATCAATTACTTGTGCACCAGTCTTTTTTCTTGATAGACCTTGGAAATGAGTGAATATGACATTGGACTTAAATGTACACAAGGTAAAAGGCTCCCCTGTGGTTACATCCCAGGGTCTATAATTTCCACAGGTTCAGTACAGTGACAGACTCCATTACTGTCAAAGCTGTCAAAGAACAACAAATCGGACAGCACGTTTTTGCTCAAGATTCATGTCTTCATTTCAAACACTCAAAGCCTGAAGCCTTCAAAGGTGGACTTTAAGTACAGCTTTGTTCAGTCTATCAGTTAGAGTTAGTCATAGTGGCTTAGAGTCATCCACAAAGCTACATAGCCTTCTGAGATTAGTATAATTTCCCATCAATTCCAGTAAACATTTTATTTAACTGAAACAAACCAAGTAACCACATCATTCAAACAGAAACTGAAAGAATCCATCCAATACAAGGACACAAAGAATTAGAGTGTAACAAATATTTTGCATCAGCATACAAGTATTTATGCAGTGAACACACAACTAAAATGCTGGATCAGGGCTAAGCAGCAATCTCTGGGGCTGAAAAATGAAATCAGAGCTGGAGCTGAAGCACCAAAAGCTGCAGTCCCTGAGACTGGCTTCACAGGCCAATCAGTTCCCATGCTAAAATGTCCAACTTTACAGCAGAAATGCATAAGCTGGCCGCTGGAAGTATTTTGACATCTGGTGTTGTTTAGTGTTCAATCATGCAAAAAACACAGTTGAGTAATATGCTATTGACTAGCTCCGTTATGAAAATTTTAATTTCAAGCCTGTTTTTGTTGCAAGTCAGAATAAGCATCCCATTTAATATTACAACGCTTCATGGATGCACCTTGCTAACCAAACTAGTTAGCAATAGCTGGCAACTCCTCCTCACTCCTCACGCCTACTCATGTTAATATGGTCAGATTTGACTTTAAGATTAAAAAAAAAAAAATGGTTACAGCGAAGCCCAGAATGCAGAACTCAAGCCTTGACAAACCACAAACCATAGTGGTTGTCTTCTATATACAGTCTATGAGAAGGGCTCAGTACTTTTGCTGAACCACAGTCAGGATGAGGCGCTAAATAGTTTCCTCTGACAGTCGAGAACAGCCAACTGCACCCCGCTTCCTTCTATCTGATAACAGCACTCATTAAAAGCTGTTCTTGCTTCAGAACACAATCAAAAAACAATTCACAAGTCACATTTTTGTTTTGGATTTTTTCCCTTAGTGAGTCACTGATGTCACTGATGTACAGTGTACACACCAGTCACGGGTTCAGAGTTCCGGTATGATGAGGGTTAACATAAAACTATTGCAGACTAATAGATTAGTGTATAAGCAATTCTGAAACTCGGGTCACACATTTAAAATAAAATGGCTCCTTAAGCAAATATAAACTGCCTGAGGGCCTCGGCTACTGTACTGTGTGCTGAATTAAGGGAAGGCTATCTTTTTCAAAGGGATGCTCACAGAATGCCCTAGATTCCACAGACAAATAGGTTAACACAGATATGCAGCACTGCGCCTAAAGTTGGACTACTTTATGTGTCACATGATGCTATAAGATCGCATGAAGAAATGAAGGCAGCGACTCACCATGATCACTGCATCTATTGAGTCCCTCTGTGCAATCGCCCACACTCCAACTGCTAAAACGCTAAAGTTCGCCCATGCGAAGGACCACGGCGACCATTCCATACTTCCCCTAAAGGAAACACACAATTCATACAAGACGAATTCTTACGCACACTCCAGGAGAGTTATGTGTGATTTCACAGAGGACAAGACATGTAGGTGAAAGAGTTGACCTGAATCAGGAGTATAAGCATGTGTACGTGTGCCAAAAGAGGAGAGAAATTCCTCAGGTTTGTGGAAAAAAAGCCTGTGCTCATACTCACCAGACTGTAAGCAGCCAGTGCACCAGTACGATGGCCTGGAATAGAAAAGGATAAAAATGCGTTTACACTGAACTGAGACCCAGGACAGTCAGTGTAAAGCTAAGAATTATGAAACTCTATCACTCACACACCAGTTAAAAGCTTCAAATCATCACTGCATGCAGCTACTCTACAGCAATGATTTCCTCTTTTTATTTAGCCCTCTAAGAGGACTGAAGACATTGTTTTCAGCCCTGCCAAGTTGCATTTTTTAAATACATATCATTTCCTTCAATTCTGTGAAACAAAGTAAAATTAATTGATTTGAAAAAAAAAAACCTTTAACAGATAAATGAATGAATGACTGCATCTTTTCTGCCGTTTTGAACCCACTGCATGAATATAAAAATGTACCATCTTACACAAAACAGGGTATTGGTTAGTATTAGTGTCCTCTTAGCCTACTTTTAACATCACAGGTTTTATGATCCTTGAAAGAGCTTTCCAAAATTACATTTGAACCATTTTCTTCTTTGGACAGAGCACAAGGACGCTTTTGTCCTTGCTCAGTTTCACAGTTAATCAAAGGCATCAGTTTATCAGTTAATGTTCATCACAGAATATAGTTTGTCTCTAATATTATTTGCTGCCTGAGTTCCCTTCAAATTCACTGCATATGAGTGTTTAAAGTGTTTGCCAAAATACAGTGTTAGTGGAAATAAATATGTTTCTATGTTTGAATAATGACCTCTGTCATAAGGCCTGCTGCCAGTCACTCAAAAATGTCCTTCAGAGACCGCATCCCCTGAACATTACCTTAAACACCTCTTACTTAATAGCAAAAAGTAGAGCAGCAGTCCACTGTGATCTGAGTCACAAGCAGAGGAAGGTAGGTGCCACACAGAGGAATTACCACTGAGGAACAGAGCTGACATTTCATTGAAAACCAGTGTTTGTTTGAGCGTACAAGCCGAAGCAATCAGAAAGGCAGAAAGTAAACCTCACCTTTAGATTTATGGCAGGGATTTCCATAATTGTCTGTTTGGACAAAGCAGCTCCTCCTTGATCCGATTCGGCGTTTCAACTTGTTAAAGAGCTACATGAAAAAGTACCGCAGTTTCTCTTCTTACACAAACTTCTCTCCAAACCCCTCCTCCCGTCGGCTCAGCCTTGCAAACACAAGCCATGTGACAGCAACCTGACTCGTTCCCATGTGACTCCTGCCCCTCTCACCCCTTCCCCCAACCCCTGGGGTGCGGTCCAATCGACAAATTTGCTTAGGAAGGTTCCTAACTGACTGAAGAGACCCGGAAATATGTGTTCGGCAGCCGGTCCTAAGCACAGGCGCTTCCGTGCTTCTTGTATTACTTCCTTAAGCAGAACTTCAATTTAGATAACTGGACGCATGGAATTATTTTACTTCAGCCACATAAATCATATATATATATATATATAAAATTTCAACCTTTGCAATGAAATGATATTTCACCCGTGTTTTTAGTTTATATGACCCGCTTGAAACAGCATGGTAAAAACTCGTGGGGTGAGGTAAGACGGGCATTCTGTAGTCCGTTTTCTGGACTTTGTAGTTTCAATACGGCAGACGTCCACATATTCCAGGGAACCGAGGAAAAAAGAATCTTCCCATTGAACTTTTTTTTGTTATTTCCTGCCTCTTTGGGGCTAAAAGAGGGCACTCAAAAAGCCCAGGATGTATTTAGTACATCACGACTTAGTAGAGTAGCTCAAATAAGTCAAAAGATATAGACCAAAAACAAATGTCCGTTACACAGGACATAAATTAATAGGCTGGTTCTCAGGAGGATATAACTGTACTCAGATTCTCAGCACACCACGGTTCACGTTTCCTAAGTAGCCTATCTAAAAGTACATTAATATAAAAAAAAAAGATCTGTGACGTTTTCAGTGCTGACAGAAAAAAATTAAACGAGTAAAATTTTATTTAAGAATTATTATAATCTGTCAACTAAACATAAAGTGTGGTGATAGAGGCTGACTACACAAGCACCCTGGGCTCCAAAAACTAGTGAAACTCTCTGATGCCTCTTTCATCCCTTACAAATGAGGAAAAGTGGTTTAGTCCACCCACTCTTGCAGGTGCAATCGCAGCACAGCTAATTTATTCTATTTTAGTAACTGCTAATCCACATCCCGAATCATGTCTTTACCCAAGTAAGGATGAAAAAGGAAAAAGAATAAAGAAATGCTTGGAGAACAGGTCAATAGAGGACAGCTAACAAGTTAAGAATGGTTTAGCTATCAGCGGTTGCTAAAGACAGAGAGCCATTGTCAGATGTGACACACTGTTAAGTTTACTCAGCACAACTAAACGGCATGAAATGGATGGGCCTTAATTTCAGAAACGGCCAGAGAGAGTGAATCAGCAGCCGGTTCCTCTCCAAAGAGGAAAAACAGGAACTCAGAAAGTTTTTTTTTTCAATAACTTACAGCAGTTTCAACAGAACACCAACAACACTAACATCAAGCAGCATTAAGCTTTATTGTAGGATGGACCAGCTGTGGCGTAATCAATGCACATTTTGAGGAAGCCTGTGTGTTTACAGCTCATGAAATAGAATACCACAATGACGCTGCTTATTTGGAAAAAAAAAAAAAGTTTGGTAGTCACTTATATGTTGATGAATGTGATTATTATTGTTTGCTACTTCTAATGAGACACTGTCAGGCAGCACACCAACATATCAGCCTACACTCTTGCAAACGTTTCCATGCATTATTAAATCATCCAGTATCCACAAGCCCATTAGACTGTCATAGAACTTTTGTGTTTGATAACATCAAAGGAGCACTAACAGACAGTAGTGTGAAAATGACTTTGAAAAGGAAGTTGTGACTGAAGGAGTACTTTGAGCATTAGTTACCACTTGCAGCAGATGTTGATGCCTGTTGTTTAAATAAGTACTGGTACAATATATAGGAAAATAAAAATCCCTATAGCCACCTTCACTGGGTTCTCATTAAACACTTTCAAGATGATGATTGAGTCTAAATGAATATAACATGTGGACTCAATTCACAAGTATTTCCTTATTGCTAAATCAGATTTCAAAGTAGGCTATAACTTGTTTAGTTCAATGGCTGGAGGGAGAACACGTGAAAATTTGATATGGATTTATGGATCCCAGATTCCTAAAGACTTTTGGTGAAGTCCAATTAAGTCAAAGTCTGGTCAAAAAAATGTTGCGTGTGCATTCCTATATTACCTTACACAGATGATGTGGGAAACATTTTTCTTGTCTTTCAGTCCATAAGTATAGTTTTTAATAAAAACGTATGTAGTAGCCAAAATCATATATCACCACAGAAACGCTTACAACATATAAAATATGTATAAGCAGTCTTGTCTGTCATCACACTGCCAAATGTACAGCTCCAGTGGGTGAAAGCCACAAGGTGCAGATGCTGTGACAGGCTGGTGACCTGTCAAGGGTTTACCCTGCCTCTTGCCCTCTGTCAGCTGTGATAGGCTCCACCTGCCACGACGGAAGAGAATGAGTGGATGGAGGTGCAGATGAAAGCTGTAGAAATCATTCAAAACTGTTCTTGTCTGATTATTATATTATTTCAAAGGGTGAGAGCTCCTTGCCCTTTGGTTCTTACTTTTCTAAATGACCAGAATCATGAAGTATGTATCACTCCTTCCCTATGTGACTGTCATTTGCCTTCCTCTCTGATGCTTGTGTGACATTATGTCCCTGGACTTTAACACATTTAACCTTTGAGCTCGCTGTAAGTCACTGTGGATGAGAGCAGCTGCTGAACTTTTAAAATGCTAATATGAGATTCGCTCTCTGTGATTTCTGTTCTGCAGTCTGACTCAGTCTTTGGCACTTCTGTGCCCTTTTAACTGAAAAGAGATTCATGGCCCAATGTTGGCATATGGCCTCTGCACTATCCAGCATTAACCCTGACCCCACATGTGATCTCTGACCACTGTGACAGTACACAACTTAATTTTTTCACTTTGACTGAAACATTAATTCTTTAAAGTTCACCATAATTAAATTTAGCACCCTTAACGTGCTGTCCTGAATGTGCTCTTCTATACATGTGTGTGAAAATGAGACCGCAGTGTGACAAACACACAAATGTTACGTTTTGTGGTGTAACATCACAGCCTTTATCCACCACAGATAAAGCGCTAACAAATCAACCCAATATTTGAACTGAGCAAAACGTAATTTCTTTAACGTTCTGACATGTGGTGGCAGATTTTGGACCAGTTTCCATTTGACGGCTTCTTGTTGTTTCTTGCTCATCTATGTGCTTTGAGTAGTAACCTGATTTGGGAAAGTTCCCTTAAAATGGACCCCGTGGGGGTTAATTAATTCAAGAAAGGTAAACATGCATTTGTTGTAGCTGCAGCACTACTGGGATGTGGCTGTGTGTAATCTATCTTTTCTCTGGCTGTTGGCCAGGTTTCAACAGGGCACTCTACCAGAGTATTCCGACATAGGTAAATATTAAAAATACATGACTGTTGCTTTTATTTTGTGCCTGTAAATCAGGATAGCACAATCGTAGTTCAACTGAGATGGTGCTTAGGAAAGGAAAAATCTGTGTTACTTTCTTCATCTAATCAAATATTGATATGGATAGATTTTCAGAGGCTTTGTGTGATCTGAAATACGCTGAATGTAATTACTTGCACTTGCTCTCGTGTGTCGTAAGCTTTGTGTTAAAGCATTCTGAGACTTAAGTGTAGTTGGCAGATCTTATTACGTGAAGATAGATGGTGCTGCTTTGGTGCCTCAAAAATCTCCATATTAAGGAAAATGCTCTCTTTGAAAAGGGTTGCATTACAAAGAGTATCGATCAAAGTGAGCCATTTAGTCTTCATCTTCATAAAGATTTTATCTTTTTTCCTTAAAACTCTGATATAAGATAATGAAAGAAAGGGACTAGCTAACTAACTTCTGGCCCAGTGGTGGAAGGGGATTAAATACATATTCTGTGCAACCCTGTTTCCAAGAAAGTTTAAAATATAAATAAGAGAAGG
>VVHJ01026468.1:0-20825 GCA_015107715.1 Tylochromis polylepis
ACACACACACACACACACACACACACACACACACACACACACACACACACACACACACACACACACACACACACACACCTTTATCGCACATAAACATCCACAATTTAAGAGCAAAAACATTGATTCTTTCTTCAAATGCAACATAAAATAGTTATGTGACAGTTAGATGTGAATAAATGTATTCTATAACAACACTTCTGATAACTCTACTCAGTTATAAACATAAGCACCGACTATCTTCAGAGAAATTATAGACATTAAAACATATCTCACAAATATACAGACTCCTCACCTTTGACTGGGTGTGAGTATATGTCAGGGCAGGAGGTGAAAAAGAAAAAGAGAGCAAATTAAAAACAATCAAGGCCAGAGAAAGAGCATCAAACAGTACATACACACATATACAGAGGCTGCCACTTCGATATGCATTATTTATGTTTCAGGTCAAAGCAGGATCACTGCATATGATCCATATCATATCTAGAAGACTACATGTGAGAAAGCAGCTTTTTTTCAGTCCCCTTAAGGTTTCCTATTATGACTTCACCTGATTTCACTGGACAGATTCAACATCCCCTCCCAAAAAGGTAATGACATAAAGACGTTTCAAATAGCTTAATCATAACGACTGCAAAATCAATCATTCAGTAATTATTAATGGTTAAAGGCCACCTTCTGTATTGTGTATTAAACATATATGATCACTGGCTTTTGTTCAGCAAGATTATGCAGAAACTACCAAGCTGACTTTATGACAATGTTAAGAACTTGTCAAATTTTGAGGGATAATTTGGGTCACTTTCTATATACTGTCTATATACTGTCTATACACTGTCAAAAATAAAGAAATCAGTTGGAAGAGGATGCACACTCTGAATGTCCTTCTGGTTTGTAATGAAAGGAAATGTCACGAAAAGTACAAAACCAGCAATGACTGACCAAAGAAAGCAGTAAATGTTAAAATGGATGCTAATATTATACATAGGTAACAAATAAAAAAAATAAGGGTTAATTCAGTCAAAACCCTGAGGCTTCAGAGTGGTCTAAACATTGATTTTAGGCAGTTTTTTCCTACTCTCTGCTCTGTATGAGGTCACTGAAAGGAGATGTTCATTGTAGGCACACAGCTCTTGTTTTGAGCAAAAAAGTCCCACCCACCTGCTGTTCAAGCTTGTGTTTGCAAGGGGCAGCCAATCAGAAGAAAGTTAGCTTAAAGGGAGGGTGGAGCTAAACCAGCTTGTTTCAGACAGAGGATAAACTGAGGGGCTGAAGCTGGTAGATAAACAGAGATTACTTTGAACTGTTAGTCCTTCATACAGTGTCCTACTGCCAACAATAGTCACAAATGTGTATTTTTCTGAAATGTACTGTGTACTCTTGTTTGAGTAATCCCCTGCTGTTTATATTTTAGTAAAGGTTTACATGATATCATGAGTATGCCAAATGCATAGTTGGCAAGAACCAGTACGCTTGGTTCTTGGTCAAGAAGAAAATTCCACAGCAACAGATGTCCTGTCAGTTCGTTCTTTGATATATATTCATAAAATGGAAAAAACCCCAAACATTTGCAACTACAAATCTTTATAGCTAGGTGGGAATTTAAACAAAAATTTTATTGTGGCGACCTTTATGTCGTGACTGTCCCATATCAGCTGACCTTCTTGTTCAGAAAGAGTCTCATCTCTGTCTTCCCACCCGGTTATATTTGGTCACTAACTCTTATGCCCACCCCACTCCTTTGGTTCATCTGTCCAAATACTGAGCAATAAGAGGACACTTGAGGAAATATTTTTGGCAAAGAGAAAAAAAAACACATAAAATATGTAAATAAAATCCTTCTAGTCTGGCAGGGTTTTTTTTTCCACTGTAGCTCAGTGGGGCATTTGATAATAGATCTATTCCAGTAGATCTTAGCACACATGGTAATCACTTGTTTAGCACATAATTAGTGGTATGCATGTCTGCTTGAAGATCCTGTAGATTAGGAGGAATCTTAGAATTGTTAAATTTGCTGCTGAAACACAGCTGTGTCCTCCTTTCTTTACAACCTGCAAGTCACAGAAATGAGTCTCCGAGAGTGAAAATAATGACAACGAAATTCACAATTAAACTGCGTGTGGGAAATGAGGAAACTGTTAAAGCTAACACACATAGTATATTGAAGCAAGCTCAAAGGAAGGTGCAGGTTTTAGTGACTGGTACTGATAAGAGGAACTTTCACAGTATTTTATGTTAAGATTTAGGACAAAATAGCTAAATGTGATCCAAATGCCATCACATGTCTACTCTGGGCTGCTCATTTCTACAGACTTGTCATTTCTGGGGTGATCAGCCCTTTTGACCTAATCCTCCACTACTTGCCACAGGGGCTGTCTGTGATTGGCCGGTCAGTGCCTCTTGGCACGCTGGGCACTCTGAACACAGGAGGCACAGCAGACTTTCTTGTAGTAGGTGTAGACGCACAGTCTGGCCTGCACCACCAACTCACACTGTTGACGTACGTCTCGGCAGTTTTCATCTGTGAGCAGACAGAAGGTCAGAGAGGTTGGCAGGGAGCTCAAAACACACTTGATTACAATTTCGTTGACACACGCACCAACCTGGGACTTGTGGGCTGCAGGGTATTGTGTTGCAGATTTGTTCCTGGGCTGGTTTGGTGCTGGAGTCACATTCATGGCTGTGCTTCTTCTCTGGTGTTAGACATCGAACTTCTCTCATCTGTAAGCCTTTTCCACAAGACTGTGAGCACTGAGAACAAAAACACAGGCGGACTGAGAGTGTAAATATCATGTTCACAAATCTCTGACACTGATTTTTTTTTCTTTTTCTTCGTTGTCCTTTCATCTCTCACCGCGCTCCACTCTGTGGTGAACCACTGTGCCTGACACGCTCCCATCTTGCACTGCTGAACTGCTGCAGGCTTGTCCAGGTTAGCGCACTCAGCATCTGGAACAACAGTAAAATCGTTCCCCATCTTCTGGACACAAATGATGTCTCGTCGCTGAGTTCCACCCCCGCACGGGACGTTACACTGGAAAAAAGACCACAAATCAGTCACATACCCAACCCTAGTCAAGAATACAGCAGCTGTAGGACACAAAACACAGCATGAGACCCAAACTCACAACACAAAATAAATCTTTATACACCACTATCCTACCTGTGTCCAGGGGCTGCTGTACCACATAGCTATTGGCACACAGGGGCCTCCGTTACATGCCTTCATCTCTGCTGGTTTGTCCCCAACACAGTCTCCTCCTCCTCCACCGTCTCTGACCCCTCCTCTGGTGAGACACACCACTTCTCTCTTTTGCACCCCAGGGCCACACTGCGCTGAACACTGAGCACACAAAGTCAGGAAACATGTTGACGACCGATGCTAAATAATAAATAATGATGGCATTAAATAATAATTATAAATAAATAATTATTCTTTTGTTTCTGTAAGTAAATAAGTAAGTAAACTTCATCTATATAGCACTTTTTAAGACAAGACTCTATTACAAAGTGCTTAACAAGGATATTAAAAATACATCACACAAATGCCTGCCTAAATAGATGTGTTTATAGCTGTTTTTTAAAAGCTGATAGGTTTTTAAAAAGTTTTTAAAAGCTGAAAAGCGTGTGCATTACTCACAGTCTTGGACCAGTCTGTAAAGTACCAGTTGGTCACACAGGGACCCATGTTGCACTCCTCACTTCCCTGTGGACGAGCCCTGGAGCTGCACTCCTTGTCGTTCACCACGTCGCCTTGATCGCTGACACAGCCCACACTCCTCGTCCTCTTACCTACTCCGCAGTCCACCGAGCACTGAGGCAAAAACAGGACAAACATGAGAATGTACAGACAAACCACTAAGTTAATCTTCTTTTTGTTCCCAAAGGACAAGAAATAATTGTAGTAACACAATTATAGCTTTTTGAAATTAATGACAGTGTCTTCTTGAGAATAACTATACAAGTGTCCCACTTGCTGACACAGTGAGAGAGGGTCTCTTGGTCTGCTGTTTCCAGACAAGAACAGGGGCTGTTGCTAGTCACATACAGGTGTTGTGGACCCACCTGGCTCCAGTTAGAGCTGACCTCCCAGTGGGAACAGAGGCGGAGCTGGCAGGGCTGTGTCAGCACTGGCTGGGTGAGGTCGGCGCAGCGCTGGGGGTGAACCATGGTGGAGCGATCTCCAAAGCTCTGCCTGCACTGAAGCTGCCTCTGCTGGACACCGGGGCCGCAGGATACACTGCACTCCGACCACGAACTAGTCTCCCAGCTGTGACATAGGAGACAGGATCCACTTAAAAACATTTACAATTCTTTCAAGCAAAGAGAGTTTTGTATGCCTTTAGTTTTCATTCATAATTATGTTATACGGTTTGTGTATTTATCTTTAATTCTTCACAGTAATTCTTATGCATGGCACAAAATACAGCCAACCCAAACAAATTAACTGCAATTTAGCTACTACTACTAGTTTTTGTATGCAAAAATATACATTATAAACTGTCTCCATATTCGAGTAAAACAAAAAATGTATGCTTTCGAGCCAAGATAAATGAATGTCATTTTAAAAATAAGCTGTTAAAAAACATTCAATGTATAAAAAAAATACAATATAGAAATTAATTTCTATATAACTTGTATATCATTAAGTTGAACTATAAGTTGCTCACAATGGCGGGCAGGGGTGTGTGTTACAAGGCTCCTCCTCAGAAACAGGTTTGGCTGCAGAGTCACACTTGCTCTCTGGGACCTCCTCGTCTGTATCACGGCTTACACATACAAAGAGTCTATACTGAGTACCTTCAGAGAGAGAAAGAGATAAACAGATCCTTGTACTTGCTTCCATCAACCAGAGGAGGGAGACACCACATCATCCAAAGTAATTAAGCACATGAGAGAATTTTTGGGGTGCAACTCGTAATGAGTCCCACAATCAGAAGTCTTACCTTTGCCACAGGATGCAGAACACTCGGTGAGGCCACTTCTCTTCCACACAAATGGCGGCTGGGTGTCCAGTGGCAGGTCGGTGCGAGGGGGGATCCGAGCATTCCTATTGGGCGCAGATCCTCGTGGGCGTGACCTCTCAGGTGTCCACTGGTTCGTAGATGGGAGCGAAAACACAGAGGAGGACGACGAGGAGGAGGGGTAAGAATGGACTGAATTGGGAGGAGGAGCAGGAACAGGGTCTTCAACTGACACGGTGAGAGGGCCTGTGAGAGAATGACAACAAAGATGGACATTAAAGACCAATTATAAAGGAGAACATGACTGGGAAACAAACAAGAAGAGTTATTAGGAGCAGGGAAAAAGGAAAAACATGTTGAAATACTGAAAATAGGAGAAAAACATTGAGTCAGAGGTTAATGATGTCATGATGAGGTCAGGCTCTCTTGACAGCCAACATATGGATCAGATAGCCTCCCATCTAGGTCATCTAGGCACACAAATACACTCGTGAAATAATCCCTCCCATTTGGCCTACAACCACACCCATCATAAACCATAAAGACGTCAGTCATTCTCAGAGAATCTGCATTACAGTCATGTTTCCTTTAGTAACTTGGAAAGAATGAATCTGGAGAGCTCCACATTGACACAGTTCAGCTATGTGCTGCACATGACTGCTGGGAAAGCTCCCATCTAGGCTACTGTATGCAGCATAGAGAAAATATGGTTGTCAAACAGAAGTGAGGAGGTCAAAAAGCCGGGGTGTAATAGACTTACTGCGAAGGGGTGCCCTCACTGGCTCTCGCTCCCTTGGTCTCTCCCGGGGTGCCTCTCTGGGCGTCTCCTGCTCTCTCTCCATTAGCCTCTCGGTCTCTCCCTCTTTTTTCTCAACCGGGATGTAATACTCATAGTCAATGCCTGGGTTGTCCTTGTGGAAGATTATCTAAAGAGCAAAACAGAGCCAAAGAAGAGGGTGAAAAAAATGCCAGAAAATCTCATTATTGATTCCCACAGAGAAATGTACTTGTTACAGGTCAGAGGTCAGAATGAACTGGCAGGAGCTTGATGTCATGCTCAAGGACTCCCCCCTACATAATCCTAGAGTCTTACATATAAGATATAATCTAGTCAAGGTCATTTAGACTTAATCAGTGGGGGTCTCATTTCAAAAACATTTTGATCTGCTATATTTTGCAACTGATGCTGAGGGCGTTCAGTCACTGCTTTAGTTTGGCGGCGTCGCATGTGCTTGCAGAGCGAAATATATCCGTAGCTGCTAAGAGTCAAGATATGCTTTTTTAAAAAACTTTGACACCTTAATTCATAGCAAGATGATTTAGAGATTAACTGAACAGTTCAGATGTAAATATATAGCTGCTGTATCACCAGCAGTGCATCATCTTACACACGACTTTTAACCTTTTGTTGTTTTGTCTGTGTTAAACAAACAAGATCTAAATGTGTGAGTTTTAGGGGTGCGAGACTGTTGATTTTGCTGCTTTTGAAAAGAGTCAGAGCTGTTTCCCCTAACTTTCAGTCTTCGAGCTAGAGTATGCTTTGCTGTCTGGTTGCTCATGGCTTTTGCTTAACTCCCTCATTCAAGGGCATAGGATTCATTTCTAAAATACAAAATTACCACCTGGGGTCTAAATTCAAACTGCTGAATAGCTATTTAACAATATATTTAAGTGGTGAAACAAGCATTTAGACCTTTTTTAAGTAAGTATTACTTATTTAACTGTAAGTATTATATAAAATCAAATGTATCATATCTTTGGATTATAATTAGTGGATTATAATCAGTCATGTGTTTACTTAAATTTTATAAAAGCAGATGATTTAATGACTTTATATAATTCTGTGCAATATTATCTATAATAATATAGCACAATATAGAAAACATGGAGTGGTTTCAGTGCCACTCCATGCCCTCCCTTTGGACAGGCCCCTCCGTGCCTTACTGCCTAAGACACCACCTATTATTTTTTCCTAATACTGGAAGGAGTATTTAAAACAAGGATACAAGCTGTGACTTTAAAGAAAAAAAGAGGACATGGATATAAAGTGGGCAGGAGCCTTTACACCCCCCCACCCCCCACTTCGAGTGCCCTTGTGAGTGAAGAAAAAAAAAAGTCCCTGGACTGAAGCATTTCAGTTTGTGGTCTGTGTGTTAACTCAAGCTACAGGGTGTGCCAAAAAGTTGATTTATTTATATATTTATTTTGCAACACTGGCAAGGATCTAGAGAGAGCACATATTCTTAATCCATCTAACAACCATGCAATGAGCTATATGGCATCACAGTGCCACTGCCATGGTGACAGCGTTTTAGTCTTTTTATGTCTTACTTTTTGTATCCCACTAAACCTTAAAAATGCTGGTAATTCTTGGGGAGATCAAACCAGGGCTATTTTTCACCTCCTCTGGTCCTGATGTTATTGGATGTGAAGCTACACATGACTCCTGATTTTTAATAAGATTTTAGCCTGCGGTTAGCGCTGTTATTATTAAACCTTGGATGGTTTCAGGTGGCTCAGGATAAGCTTTAGTATACCCTTCTTTATCCTGCCGTAATACTAAAATAATGCTGTCTCCTTGGAGGATCTTGACACAGAGCAGAAGAACACAGCTTTGGGCACAAAACAGTGACATGGAGATATAAATTAGAGAAATATTCTGTACATATACATGTTTCTCTGAGTAAATCTTAACTTTGTAGTGCTGGTCCATGTTTGCTTACAGCACTTACATATAGCTGTAGCTGTGTTTTTGTGGGTCCTGGTGCCCAGAGGGACTCGCCCTTTGCTTCCTCCCCCTCCGCCTGTGCTCTAGGCCTGGTGTAGGTGAAGGTAGTGCCCCCTGCTTGATACTCCCCTGGAGGATCCACAGCCCAACGTCCGTTCACCACGGAAGCCCCTGTTCCACTCCTCATGGCTGGAAAAAGGGAGGAGTGAGTGGGAATGTCAGAAGAACTTGGGTGAATTTTTCTTTTCTTATTAGGACCTTGTTTAGTCTGGTGAATTCTTAGAAAATCCCCCCATATGCTCAAACACATTCCCAAAAAAGACAAACACAGACCCTGGAGTGCTGTGTGGTGAACAAACAGGAGGCTGACAAGAAACACACGCACACACAGAAATCTACACACTTCACTGATTCTTTATGAGCTCTAACAATGCTAGCTTAGAGTCTGTGAGGCCACAAAAATCTCAGGTCTCAGTCAATGCCAGCAAACACACAATCACAGGCCAAATCTCATTCCCAAATCTGCACTATCCTCGCCAGTATTTCACTTTTACTGGAGCTGTAGGCCAGCATTATTCAAGAAACCCTAAACCAAATGTGTGCGTGTGCAACTCCGCTTACCCAGGTAGTTAGGGCTTGCTCGTCTCTCGGTGATGTTGATGAATGTGGCTCCGGGTGGGATGTCCAGGATCTTGTGGTAACCAAGAGGAACCGTGGCATTGTGGAAGCTTCCCGTCACCTTTCGACAGGATGTTTCCCGCCCACCACACACTCCACATTTATCAATCACAGAGCCGGAGCCCAGCACCCCGTCACAGCCCTCCGTCTGACAGGAGAAGGAGGTGAAAAGATGTGAGTGATGGGTCGGACAATGAAGGAAATGTGGCTGGGAAACAATTGAGATGTCAGAGAAGGGGTGGGGATGGGGAAAAACTAGTCCAATCTTGTTGACATTTCACATCCATTGCCAGTGTTTATTTCAACGTTGCTTATTTAAATTGGTAACCGATGCTCGCTAGATTCCTGCCAGGAGCAGAAGGGTGGAACGAGGGTAAAATCAGAGAGTGAGAGTGCAAATGAGAGAAAGAGGAAAAGATGCAAAGAAAAGAGGCCCCGAGAAGGGCCGTAAAAAGAGCCTGACTCTGAATGCCAGTTTAAATCAGCTTCCAGACGTGAGACTGAGACAGCCAGGTTCTGGGCTTTGTCAACCCCTTCGAGACAGGAGACACTTGGACTCAGACACATGAAACAAGAAATCTCGCACACACATTTGAAACCACTCACCAGACATCGTCCTTCCACACACACATCATTGGTGGTAACATTGAAGCAGGGGGTCCCGTCTCTGACACGCTCTGCCTGACGGACGTAGAAACGATAACCAGCGGGTCTGCAGGTCAGCTCGCACTGCTTGTCTGCCCCAACTGTAACACAGAAACACAGGGCAGCAGGGTCACTACACAACATGTATGTTTTTCTTAACTCTGTGTGTGTGTGTGTGTGTGCATGTAGAGTTTTTTTTTTTTTTAGTCTCTCTGACAACCACGGAGAAGAAACAGCTGGAAGGATGAACGTCTTTCCATGTGGTCAGGAAACTAAGGCCAGACCATATAACCCCTGAGAGGGAGAGTGATCAGCTATTTCCCCTGCTGCTCATTGCCGCACCTTCCCAAGGGATACATACGCAGAAAAGAAGTGTAATCTTAAGCTTGAAAAAGGTAAGATTTATGAGTGCGACCCAAAGGATGCACGCAGCAGGGCGAAATGTGCGTGGAAACAGAGAGTCAAAGAACTGAAGAAAAAGGGCACCGCTTCAAGGTAAAAGAGAAAATGAAAGTCATTCAGTGCAGAGAGGATAGGGAAGATAAATAGTGTGGAGAATACAGAAAACTACACAGGACAGAGCGGTAAAAGGAAACTGTGAAGAAAATAAGGAACCTTTTATTGAAGAAAAAGAACTAATATATTTGGGGGCATGGCATGAGCACAACATCAGCAGACCGTCTTCAGTCCTCTATTCGTGCCTAAACATGCTGCTTTTTGGGACTGCAGGGAGTGTAAGTAACCTGTATTTTATGAAAGACTCAGAGTTACTGTAATTCAGCACGTAAAACACCAAGGAATAAAACAGACTCGAAGCATAACAATCCTCACGTAACTCCCTCTCAGAGTTAGAGTTGCTGTTTTCCTCAAATTCAATTCTTAATACTTAACTCAAAATACACGACACTGCACAGGATGTAGCCTACAACTTCTCATCATAGTCCAAGAAGAAAGAGTATGGGTCTGTTTCCCAAAAGGTTAAAATCTTCATTTAAAATGAAGAGCAAGACACAGAGGAAGGGGGGATCACGGGTGGTGAGTGGGTCCACTGTTTGGCAGTTTATTTAAGAAGCTGTAGGGGTGTGTGAATGTACAGGCCTGTGTGGCATGTTTGTTTGAAACGGGGCTAAAGACATGAGTTCAGTGCATGAGTAGAAGAGGTAGCTGGAGACAGGAGGGAGGAGCTAGGGGTTAAAAGGACAAATTCTCATCTTCTGAAACTGTAACAACCATTAAATTCTGTACAAATATGAACACCATGCCACTTTGCCTGGAGCGGTCAAAACAATATACAGATAAATAATTTTCTTCTTAAAACAACTTTTAAAAAAAATCTGTGTTTTTCTTCAAAAAAAATCTTATGATGCAACCAAATGTTGTTTGTGATATTACAGCAGTGCTGCGAAATGGTTACACAGTAACACAAAAGGTTGTTGCAGAATGGAAAAATTTCCACTCCAAGTCATGACATCAGCAGAAAGTAAACCGAGCTTTCCATCACCTTCGAAGTCGCGAGTCTCACAGGAGATAACTGAGAGCAAAGGGTAAAGGTCAAATACCAGAGCCCTGTTTTCACCTTGTGTGTCCAAGAGAGGATTCAAAAAGTGTCATATGACACACATTCAAAGGAAATCCATATGCTTTCAGGGTCCTCAAATCTCTCAGAGCACCACATTGCTCAGCCAGGTGTCACACAAGTAGGAAACTAAACAAGCTTGTGCTGGGATCAAAGCAGCCGTGACACCGTACAACAGATCACTCAAAAGTGACTTACAAATGCATTAAACTGAAAAAGAATGTGTGACAAAATGTGTGATAACTGGGGTTCAGGGAACGGCCACATGACCCTCTTATTTCCACCATCGTTTACTCAGTCTTGATGGCCCAGAGAGCAGCCATCTTTACACTCGACCTTTAATGTCAGCTACACACCTGTACAGTTTCATGACTACATCTGGCACAACTGCAAGGCCGTTGAGTTCAGAAAGGACAAACACCTGCCAAAGTACTCAAAACCTTCATGGTAGTTCCTGCTACAGGAACCGAGGCTCCGGGATCACATTTTGCAATGATCACTGCACAGACTGACAGAAACGTGAGGGAAAAACGATATCATAGACAAGAAGTCGTTAAAAACGTGAATGAATAACCCCCAGATAGAAGATAAGGGCGAGTTAAAGTAGACTGTTAAAATGTCATTTCAAGCTTGGGCCGACGTAGAGATTAAGAGGTTTTTATGTTTCCACAAAGGGAACACATATTTCCAGCATTAAGGAGTGAATTTCTTCTCGCTAAGTGGGTGGAAGTGGTGAGGAGGGCATTAAAGCAAAACAGTTGATCTAGACTTGATGTTTAACAATGTGCAGTTTTATACTGACACAAATGTAAGGCAGGACCATGCGCATAAGTTTGCTTATAAATACACTGCAATAATGTAGCAGCAGTCCTTCAACACAGGTAAACATGGACTTCGAGAAATTTAAACAATTTTTCAAGAGACTAAGAAGAAGAAGAAGAGACTAAACAGCAACATATTTAGCAATGAAGGGGCTCAGCAGAGTTTCCAGAGAAACTGTATTAATTCTCTGAATGTTTCTCAGTGAATACAGGACAAAAGAAAGCACTTTGTCACATACAAAAATATGTCATTGTGTCTTGAGATGGATCCCTGTTGGAAAGCGAGAGAGGGGCAGGCCTAAGACCACATGATGGAGGACATCATGTGGTGTTAGGCAGAGTTGGAAGAGTTGCTGAAGCCCAAAACTGCATCAAGTGGGGAAAACTTATTGCAGACATATGTCACGTTGAGGATAATGTGATCCAGACTAGATAAATGAAAACTATCTGATGCCAATGGGAAAAAAAAGCTCATTTATAACCGGCCATTAGCAAACCAGTACATTTGAAATATAAATGAATAAAGATCATTTTATATGATTTATCTGTGTGATATAGTTCTTATATATTATATAAACAAGAAGTATATTTACTGTGTATTATGTAATTATCATTCTTGGAACTAATTTCTTAAGGCTGGGCTTTAATTATCTTGCTGTAATTAGATTTATTCTGATTTCAATTTATCAGAAAACTATTACATATGCTGTTGACATAAGGTGGTAGAAAAAAACAAAGCAAAATGATGATGCTTCATTTTTATTGATTAAAATAAATCATTTGACAGATTTTAATGGACACACAAACTTTTTGAATTTCTACTGTGCATTAATTTGTTCATAACTACCATCCAGCTGTGCAAAACTGTACTTTTTCAGCCTCGGTGTGCCCACTTGTTTACCATCTGATGACTGCAGAGAGATATGAGAAGATATAGGGACATATTTAGAAAGAAAGAGAGAGAGAAAGAGATGGAAAAAGAGAGGCAGCGTTCCCACCCTCTCTCCCTCCACCCTCATTCTCTCCATCTGTCTGTCATAGTTATCTTTGAGAGATTAGACTGGAGACAGTGACAGAAAAGAGAGGGGGAGCTAAAAGCGGGATACGTGTCACCACACATGCATTCTCTGCCTCCCTCATCACCTCCCTCATTCTCCATCTCCTTAAGCCACGCTCGAGCGCATCTCAGCTCCAACCTGTCTTCTTTAAATTTAGCCTTTATCTTCCATTTGTTTCTTCCTACCCATCTTTGCCTCTCTATTTTCTCTGGTCTCTCATTCTCTTCCACTGTCGCTCTCTCTCTCTCTCTCGCTCCCTCTCTGAGCTTAGTGTTCAGACAGTGGAATATGTGTTGCCTAAATATACTTCCCCGCTATCGCTTCATCTAAACAAACTCTAAAGGGGAGAGAGAAAGAGAGAGGCAGTGGGACAGGAAGAGAAGAGGCTGGGTGTGCACAGAGGGGATGAGGCCTGAAAAAAGGAAATATTCAAGTAAAACAACACCTGCACGTGCAGCGCTTACAAATCTATAGAATCGCTGCTACCCAGAGCCGAGCGTGTAGCAGGAAATTAGTCAGGGCCCATCGCTTGTGTGGCTTATAACCACGGTGGCAGCTTTACTGTTTAAACGTACACTTCTAAACCCGAGGCCGCACCACTCCGAAGAACAAACATAACAGAGCTCGTCACCTTGGAGGCGAAAACGTTCACAAGCTGACTGCACCGTGTAACATAAATACTGACTGGAAATTTATGCAGTGCTACAAAGCTTTAAACAGATGAGAGCAGCTGGAGAAAAATCAGTGTTCAAACACACTCAAGCACTCCATCGCAGCCTCCAGCGTGTTGATAGGAATCCAGATATGAAAATCTGGGTTGTGGCCAAAGGGACCGGACTGAAGTAAACAATGTGATAGAGTTTACTTAGCGGAGTGGGAAAGGATCATCTCCGGTGTTGATCGAGTGTGACGTCACCTGGCTACAGCACTGCATCTGCCCCCACAGCACAGCAGCATAGCGCAGCCAAAGTGTGGCCTTTGGTGACTGCTTTTGACTATTTTCCCATAAACTCCCCCCTACCAGAGGTTGCCCTTTTGTTTTTCCCTCCTCTCACTAGCCAGCCCTCTCCTCTTCTCAGCAGATCTCCAGGACACGTCAGTTTAAAACAACCCAAAGTGAAGCGGAGGGCAAGGACGCACAGCAGCTCAATTCAGGATGTAGCGATATCTCTCTTTCCCCCCTCCTGATTCACAAACGCACAGAAACATGGCAGTGGGTGAAAGGAAAGCTCCCCTGTGTTTATGCAGACAGTTTGACTCCAGCTGATACCCCAGCGATGACTTCTGGTGCAAACACACAGAATTAATCTTGTAGATCCGCCTCAAACTTCCCAAAGTCTGACTGAAATCTTAAACAGCCTTCACGGCTGACATGTTGTATTCCCCTGGGAAACACAAGGCATTCAGCGAAAACACACCAGCCTCTGACCTTTCACTCAGGTAATGGGAAAAAAATGATATCCATCTATTCGCTTATTTTTACTGGCTGCAAGTGTGAGTAAGTATGCAAGTACGAGTGTTACAAATAACAGACAAAAACTCATAATTATTTTTTTAAACTATGCTCAGACAGTAGCCTTTACTGTGTTATTACTTTACTGTGGATTTTTCCTACATTGCAAAATCAAATAGGTTCACTGATAGAGGATTTTATCCATGCCCACCTGCTCCTGTCTGTGGGCCTTTCAAGAGGTTATTTGTTTCAAGAGGAAGTCAGAGGAAAAGCACTCAACTCATACTTTGCCAACATTACATACATTTATTGCAAAGCAGAGGCATTTCTTCAGGAGTCAAGCTCAGCCAAAAGATGGGATCTGCACACCTTCCATGCATCCCATTGGTAAATGTCATACCTGCCATGCTATTTAATTATTTTAGTCTGCCTACAGTTACTCTATATGGACAAAAGTACTAGACTGCCTACAAATTACACCTACAGGAGCTATTCAGGCATGGACATCCATATAATTTCTGTGCTGATTTTAATGCCAGAGGAGGTTTGGAGCTCTGGAGTTACTGAGTCAGAGCACTGTTGACTTTTACATGCTATACGCCTCAGCACTTTACGTGGTTTGCCCCTCTGCTGTGGTTTCTAAATGCTTTTACTCTTCAATAATACCACTTACAGCTGATTATAGAATATCTAGGAGGGAAGAAATTTCACAAACTGGCTTGTGGTGAGGGTAGCATCCTATTACAATATCACACTCGCATCAAGTGAGCTCTTAAGAAACAACCCGTTCGTTCACAGATGTTTGTAAAGGCAGACTGCTTGGCTACGTGCTTGATTTTATACAGTTGTGGCAACTGCAGTGAAAAAAAAACCAAGATTTGGGGCTGTCCATATAGTGTACTTTAGAACCTGCAAGCCACCTTGCAGCCCACTTCCACCCCAGCTATGTTGTCAGTGATACCTGCTTGATTCTGCACTGCTGTATGTATGCACATGAAAGCATGGTGAGGTCCCAGAACAGAGATTTATCACCAAATTTAAACTACCCCAGCTTTAAAAGAAGTTTCTTTCGGCCATAGGGGTCCTTACTCAATCAAAAGTACATGCAACCTATTTTCATTCTACAACTGCTTCACAGTGTTCAGCAGCTCCATAAACAGTCA
This sequence comes from Tylochromis polylepis, assembly GCA_015107715.1. Lineage (NCBI taxonomy): Eukaryota > Metazoa > Chordata > Actinopteri > Cichliformes > Cichlidae > Tylochromis > Tylochromis polylepis. The sequence continues at coordinate 15,084 of VVHJ01026468.1, forward strand.
GTTTATGGAGCTTTTACATTAACAACAGCTTCCTGCTGCAACCAAAAACAAGAGTGATAACAGCAAACTTAAACAGGATGGAAAATTAAGATAGTGGGCTGGAAGTTGATAAAACACTCAGTGGGAGAGCTCTTTGAACTGCTTTCATCTGCTCCATTAAATAATCTATTAACTGGAGCTACTTTAACTTACTGTATTGATCGCGTGTCGTGCTCCACTTTAATGAATAAACTCTACTGACTCTTCGCTTTCAGCTATGTGTGCCGTCTATATTTGGACTAGAGTGGTAACTGTGTATTTCTTTATGACAAAATAAGACCAAAATAATGTACTCGTGTGCAAACCAGGTGGTGTTGCTGATCTACTGTTACTGGGTCTGTGCTTCCCTCAGCGTCTGTGTGGGTCGAAGGAGTTCATCCAGCTCATCCAGTAATCACAAGTGCAAAGACAGACGGATACACAAACACGAATGAGCAAATTTTTTTTTTTCCCCCCTTGTTTCTGTTTTATCTGAGATCCATTAAGCTATTCATCTAGAGCACAAGCACTCTTGCCAATATGTTAATACCACAAATACACACAGGCTCAAGCACATATTTCTAATTCTAATGACAAATGCTGTTGATATCATCCCACAGCTGTGTTTCTCTCTTCTCTTTCCCTCCTCGATTCCCTCAGCCCCATGCAAGCAATATTCATCCTTCCTATTCTTTCAAATTCCTCAAATATCCGCTGAGCCTTTTCTCTTTCTTTGCCTCCAGCATTGGAAAATAAAGACAAGCTCCACTGCTGCGAACCTTTGCACACTTAACCATAGAGTAAACAAACACACATAGCTGCACACTTCTGTGTGAAGAAACAAAGACACGCACACACATGCACACAAGCCACGTTGTCTCAGTTTGCTCCCAGCGGTCATGTGACAAAACACTCGCATCCCATCACCTCTCACCTCCCTCTCCCTGTCTTTCTTTCTCCTTCTTTATCTCACTCAGTAGGAATCTGTGTGCTTAGTCAGAGTTGGGAGGAGAAACTTGGCAGGAGAGGAGGGGAGAAAGGGAGATGTTGGACAAATGAGAGGAAAAACAGAAGAGGGAAAGTGTTCGGTGCGAAGAATCAAAGCAGATTGGGTTCCAGTCATTCTCTGTTTCTATTGACTCTCACCACCCTCGAAGCTGCAAGCAGATGTGGGCCTAGTCAAACGACAGAGAGCGGGGATTGTGGTGGGCTGGGCAAGCAACACAGGCCAGCCAGGACACACTCATACTAGAGAAATATTTAAATCACTCAAACACACATTCCCCCTACCCCGCCTCCCCGCCATACCATTTAATTCCCCCCATAAGCCTATTATGACATTGAAACACTGTGGAGCTCACCCCTAAACTACTTTGTGTGTTAACTCAGTTCTCACCCTCAGTGAAAGGTTCCCAGTTGTACAGTCGACCCATGAAGTCATGGGTGTTAAAGTCCGCACACTGCTCTGCCCTGGAGTCCAGCGCACTGCCTCGGCACACCTGCAGGACAGAAACACCAAAGCAGACAGAGAGCGAGAGAGAGAGGTCAAACAATTAATGCCAGACATTGAACTGATGTGAAATACCCCAGATTACACAGAGGGCCATTTCTCTCCTAGTCCCTGGAGAAGTAAGGGTGGAGTGAGGAAAAGTTGAGGACAAACAACTAATAAAGAAGGGAAGAATTAACTTGAGATCATAGAGGTAAGCACAAACACGCTATGCTGTTATGGAGAAAAACTCACACACAAGCACTCCCCATGCTGCTTTGGCCAGTGTGCGAGAGTATAAGAACCATATGGAAATAATAGATTTTTTGGAAACGGCTGCTCACATAAATCCACCGTGGCTTTCGGTGCATGACCACAGAATGTGAGTGACTGTGTGAGCACGTGTACGAGTGTGTGTCTATGCATGTGTGTGTAAGAACACATGTCCAGCTTGTGCTCGCTTAAGAAGAGTCCTTGTGGAGCCGTATAGTGGAAATAGTTTTTATCATACATGCACTTAAACAACAGCTGAGACATCAGGCAGACACGACTCTGCTGGTTTACACTGCAGCGGCTATGACTCACTGAGGTTTGCCGTAGTCCACACACAAGTGTTTTTAAGAAGAAAAACCATTAAATGCTGCACTAAACAGGAAAAAATATTTGGAGTCAAAAAGTCAATTCAAGTATTTGTATTAGACTGTAGTTTCTTCTTCACTGTACCACATTAATCATCTTTACTGCCTTACGAAAAGGGCCTCAGTCCATGGCTCAGATCAGAAACCTGCCTGGTTATAAATGGTCATACAGTAAATGCTCAACCTTAACTCGCCATAACATTAAAATGCCACTTACTCATTGATTCAAGTTAATGAATAAGAAGTCGGTTGGCCTTACTTAGAATTAAGACTGTAAATAGGAGGAAGTAGCCAGAATAAGTGTAATTACTCATTTCCAAACATAAAGATTAATGTAGCTTCCAGGTTCTGTCATTTAGCTGCAGTCTTTCTAATGATCAGCAGGGGGCGACTCCACTGGCTGCAAAAAGATTTCCAGTTGTATGGAAGTCTAACAGATAACATAACCCTTCATCTCTCTTGCTCTGTGGCCTCAGTAAACAGTTTCCTGATGATTTTAGGAATTAAGCCACTGGTTTAAAGTTGTGCTGGATATGACAAAAAGCTAATTTTGTAAATTTTGATTCCCACTTGAGTCAAAAAGGAGGAGAGTAAGCTTTACTATCAATCCATCCACTTTCTGCTGCTTATCTGGGTCTGGGTCTTGGGGACAGCAACCTAAGCAGAGATGCCCAGACCTCCCTCTTGTTGCCAGCTCCTCCAGCTCATCCCATGAGCCCAAGGCATTCCCAAGCAGGCTGAGATAATCTCTCCAGTGTGCCCTGGGTCTACAATGGGGTCTCTTCCTGGTAGGACATGCCTGAAACACTTCAGTTAGGAAGTGCCCAGGAGGTATCCTAGTCAGATGATCAAACCACCTCAACTGGCTCCTTGAAATGGAGGAGTAGCGGCTTTCCTCTGAGCCTCTCACCGAGCTCCTTACCTTATCTCTACGGGAGAGCCCACACAGCCTTCGGAGGAAGCTCATTTCCACTATTTGTATCCACAATCTCATTCTTTAGGTCACTACTCATGGCTTGTGGCCATAGGTGAGGGTTGGAATGTAGATACTTACACTCCTGCACTTGGGGCAACTCCCAGAGCTGGCACTCCACCCTTTTCCAGCTGAGAACCAGACTTGGAGGTGCTGGTTCTCATTCCTGCCGCTTCACACTCGGCTAGGAACTGAGAGCGTAGGCTCGCCACGTGATCCGGCCAAAAGAACCACATCATCCTCCAAAAGAGAGGTGATCCTGAGGCCACCAAACCAAAAAGCCCGTGCCACTTGGCTGTGCCTAGAATCTCTGTCCATAAACGTTATGAACAGAATCAGGCTTTAACGTGTGTTTGATAAGTTACTTGCCAGCAGTGCCGGATCCATAATTTTATGACACCATGTAACTCATGATTTCCTTTTAACACAGTCCTGTGATATTTTGTTTTTAAAAAAATAATCTTTATCACTCTGTATTTATCAATAGTCCTTCAGAAAAGTGCTGTAAAAAGGAAAAAACTACACCCTTTGCATTTAAATGAGTGCCAATTATCTTTGGTACACTTGCACAGCTTTTGAAGGTACTTGGTGAGTGTGTTAGAGTTGGAGAGCTCACGATCCCAGACTGACCGCATTGTGCTGAGATCAGGGCTCAGTGAGGGCCAGACCATCTGGTTCAGAACTGATTTTTCTTGTTTTTGCTTATGATAGCTCTGTGTTTGGCATCACTGTCCTGCTGGACAATAAATCAATGACCACAGATACCCTCAACATCTAAAATACGTGCAGGGCAGTGCATTTAGTCAGTAATATCGCTCTACTTTTACTCGTAGCAGAGCAGTCTTTCATTGTTTTTATTTTTAGTTAAATAACAGGTTTTAAAACTCCCACCAGCGCAGACACATTCAGCTTCATCAGGTGTTACTTCTGTGGGAAACCACAATCACCCTGCCCGAGGAGTTTGCAGCTGATTTTAACACACACACACACACACGCACGCACGCACGCACACACACACACACACGAAGACACTTTCTTGCATGCCGCACACGGAGTTCTCAGATTTCCTTAGAACTCTAATCTCTGTCAGCTCTGCAATCTTCTTGTCTTTCACTTCTTACTTTCTTTGATTCGTTCCTCTTTTTCTTTCTTGTATTTTTTTTTCTGGACCTCTCGTCACACGCACAGCTGTCACAAACAGCTGGAAAGTTCCTAGCTGCTTGTCTGGGGAGAGCGAATACTAAGGTTCACAATCACACACAGAGCAACATTTCCCATGTGAACCTTCCTCTGCGGCAAAGTGTAAAAGATTCTCATGGATAAACCATCAAAGCGCGCATTCTGTGATGCTAGCCATGCTGAAAAAAATCTGTATTTTCATGCTGGTGTGTGTGTGTCTGTCATGTCTCGTGTTTCTCCTCTGTCAAAGTGTGAAACCAGCTCGTGAAACTTTATGTGTTATGGCTCACCACATGTCCTCGCTGCTCAAAAAACAGACTTAACCTGGCATAATTTATAGGTGATACGATACACTTTTGGTTAAGGCCTCTTATAAGGGAATGTGTTGAGCCACATCCACTGAATATAGGACTGAATACGGGCTCCTTGAAGGTCAGCACACCTATGTGACCTTATGTTTTCAGGGGACCATGTAAATCTGCCTGGATTTGTGTGTGAAACACGTTTGGTACTGGTTGTAAATATTTCAGCTGCACATAAACATGCAAAGCCCTGTTTTAAACTGGATATGCGCCATGTCGCAGGGCATGTGTGTTCGCCTGCAAACATTAAACGGACAACAACCCCATAAACAAACACACACACAGACACGTGCACAGGGTATAGTGTGCAGATGTGGGATGCTACAGTACAGAAAAAAAGGAAAAGGAACGTAAAAAAGAAAGAATGTAAGACAGTAGGAGTGGATTCTGCTCTAAAAAAGGTCTAGGGTGTGTAACAATGTCAGGAAAGACAATTGACTGAACGGCGATGGGAGAAAAGGGGAGACGGTTTGAGAGGAAAAGCAGAAGAGAAAAGGCGACTTGCTCTCTGGTGTTTCATGGTTCTGGAGGATAATTTGTGTGTAATTGTAAGGAGTGGTATACTGTGAGTGCAGGGCAAGGGGCGAGTCTCCTCATAAGGGATGGAGGGAGGGAAAGGAGGTTATTAAATGGGCCAACGAGGCAAAAACACTTTCAAGATAAGGAATGATGGATGGAGAGATTCCCACACAGATTTGGTTAACCGGTGGGTTTGTGTAACACCTTGATTATCATCTGATTGCTTCTGTTTCTTTGTGTGTTTAATTTCCTTTGCAGATTACAGATCTCAGCAATTAACTTAAAAAATGCTGTGTTACAGAAATGACGGCCAAAACCACTAATATGAGACTCAAATTCTACCAGAGTGGACTTTCCCACTCCCTCGCCGCCTAGTCTAATGAAATACTACCAAACATATCTGATAAAGTCAGAGCAGCTCAGAGATTGTGCTGTAAACACAAAAGAAATGAGGCAAAAGATTTAAAAAATGGTTGCGACTGAGCGACAGACTAGCCTATAGCAGCAGGTGAAAGTAAAGTGAATGCAGCTGGAGAAAGAGGGACAGTTATTGTTTTTGTACGG
>VVHJ01026469.1:0-15824 GCA_015107715.1 Tylochromis polylepis
GTCTACCGCTGTGTACAGTGCTGTCAGCAGCTGGGTTTTGTTTTGTTTTTTTGTTTTTTTTAAATGACCTTACAACAACAAAGCCTCATTTCTGCTGTTCAATACTGAAGAACTTTAAACTTTTTAAAATGATGCCAAACTTTTACAAATGATTGCTTAGCTGTGTCTGTAATCAAACCTCTGTGACTTTGCTCTGCTTCACTTCAGCAGCATCAGGTAATGTTCATATGTTGGTTCATGGTTTTCTTCAGTTTTTGATCGACTGCAGAATATTTTTAAGGCGGTTATCTGCTATACAAAGCCAGGCCAGGAACATCTGCTTCATGTTTTTCTGTTTTATCCTCAGTTACTTTGACACAAAGTGATGCTCACACCTCTGATGAAGTCTCACAGTGTCAGTACTGATAAATGATCAGAATTATAATATTTCTGACTGTTTGAGGCAAAACTGAATCGAATCAATTACAGAAATCGAAATCGATACCCAGCCCTGGTTCTAAGGTCTTATTGAGGAAAATATAAACGACTGCAGATGAAGAAAAAATTAAAATAAAATAAGATAAAATAAAACCTATTTTGATTACAGCGGTCCCGACTGATACGAGAAAACGACCGTCTTCGTTTAAGGCAACGACTGCTATACTGATACCGGCGTCTTGAAATGGTTTCAGCAACGGGAGTGGATGTGACTGAGTTTCTAAAATGACGTAGTTTGTCAAGGTCAAACGAAGACTCAAAGGGCTAACGAGATGTGTTGCGTTTTGTGCAGCTGTGTGTTAAATTGAGCATTGTCGACTGATGTTTAGACAGAGGATTAATAATACATTTTAACTCTGCGTTCACTTACGCTTCTACAAAGGCACATGAAGCAGCTGGCTATGAGTCACCTTCTACGCAGGGCTGGTACAGACACACTCACGGTGATGGCTGGGAGTCAAAGTTTAACTTCACACAAAAGACCGAAAGCACACAATTACACTTCAATTCCCACTGAAAGCAAAAGCACAGCTGCCCAATCAGAGCTTAGAATGTGTACAATGTGTGGAGTCGAAGCGCAATACTGACTGAGCGAGACGCACGAGACTCGATGCCTCTCTGTAGTGTAACCGTAAACACAGCAACACTGCTGCGAGCCGAAACATATTTTTAATTCATGAACTACCAATTTGGAAGAGCAAATACAGTTTGGGAGGATGTAATGAATTAATTTTTATCAACATAATGAGAAAACATTTTAATGAATACATCTGAAAGCTGCGTAGTGTTCACTAGCAATTTACTTGATTTGTTTTCCAGGAGTCTTTTGCAACTTGCAACAAACATCTTTATCATTTCAGAGTCAAGTCAAAGCACAGTTAAGGTTAGGGAAAGATAGCCGGACGCAACATTTACACGCGTTTTCATCCTAAGTGCACAAAAAGATGAGTCAGTTTTGCTTCTGTAACATTATATGATTATGCTGTATAAAGCAAGGTGAGCAGGAACGTATCCATCCCATATTTGGATTGTATAAAGCTCTGATCGTGACTCTAAAACCTGGACTGCTATAGACTGGGCCCATCTATTCAGTTTAATTCTATGTTGTTTACCTACAGCAGCAGGAGAGCTAACACTGCATGAAGGAAGCTAACGGCAAAGCATCAGCAGTTCGAAAGCATTTCACACCGATATGCTAACAGCTTCTCTTGCCATCTTCACCTTGATTAAAATCATTTCACTTCTCCCGTCTGCTCCACTCTGTATGCTCGGAGGTGCGCTCGCAGCGAGACCGAGAGCAGGGAAAGGAGAAGACCACGCGACTCAAACTGAAAGCAGTAAGACGCTCACACTAACCGGTCCGTTTAAAAAAAGTGCCATAAACCTACAGGGGACCAGGGCACTTATGGTTGTGAAAGAAGGTTTGTGCAAAATCTACCCCAACTCTTACTTCACGAAACCCTTTCCTGATTTTACGGGTTCAGCTGGTAGTTTTAAGTCTTATTTAAAACAAGATGATCTTCATTTTTATACATTTTGGCTTCATTAGATTACCACAAAACAAACATGGCGGCTGTGAAAATGCTCCGTTAAGGAGACAGAAGTTGGACTTCACTAATCAGCGGCTCTGTCCATGTTCAATATGCACATTTTGTAGATTACTTGACAAAAAGTGACATTTATCCACAACTACTCCATCATCTATGCCAACTGAAGCAGAAATCTAATATTTATATACAAGTATCTATGTACCAGTGAATGTCGTCGTCTCCCTTCTCACCTGTCTGCAGAGACTCACTCTGCTCATATTAGAAAGTTGTAAAGTTCTGGAGGTAAACCCTCCCTGGGGCAGATAACTTTGTCATTATGCGAGGGCCTTCGGTGTCTCTCGGGTGCGTTTCCAGCTGCATGTGTTTTCACTCTCTGTGATGGCAATCTAATCCCGCAGGACGCCCGTTAATGCAGCTATAATGGGGGTCAATGGGGAGGCGTCAGAATGGCCAATCACAGTTTTCCACTTCACACTGCGATAATAGCGCTCCTCTTCACACCTTCCTGATATCAACACAGACACATAAAAACACTCAGCGCTGCATCCACACACTGCATACACCACTCAGCTTCCTCATCTAGCCCTGTCACACTCACCGTCAAGCTCCGCATGTAAACCGGCTGATGGTTATCTGAGGAACTGCAGCGCTGGTGAATACGTTTACTTCCAATAACAATATCCCCACAGAAACATGGAAAGCCCTATATGGTTAGCAGCGGCTAACATTATGTTAGCGGTTCTGATCTGTATGAGCGTGATCAACGACACAAACACTGCCCGGAAAGACTAAACCAGCAACGCCTAAGCAGGCGTAGCAATCTCAGTCCACGCCCACCCTGCTGCGCCCACTGAGCCTAGTTCTGCCACAGGTTTCTTCCTGTTAAAAGGTAGTTTTTTTCCTTCCCACTGTCGCCAAATGTTTAGCCGTTTGATTGCTGATTATGATTTGATTTCTCTGCACAACCGGGTCTTTACCTTTCAATACAATATAATGTGACTGTTGTTGTAATTTGGCGCTATATAAAATTGGGTTGAAATTCAACATCCAATTTAAGTTTAAGTAGAGTTTCGTAGTTAACGAGTAGATTTTTCTACTGTCACATTAAAGGAAATGCCTGAGGTTAATGAAATAAAGTGACTGTTCTTAGCGAAGCAGGAAACACAGGAGTATTTAAGAGCACATGTGTGAACGGGAAGTATCCTAAGATTCAAGCAGCCTCAGCTTTGCTTGATAAGTGGAGCAGCAGTGGAGATGAAGCCGCTTCGCATTCAGCCCGGCTTTCTTTTATAGAGACGGCAAAACTGAAGCAAAGCTTAAAGCTAAAGTTGTCTTTGTTCAGATAAGCTGCTGGTTTACTTTAAATTGAGCTTATTTTTTGTAAACGTAAGTATGCAGATGCCCTTCCTCTCTTTTTGTAGAAGAGAGCAGCATGCGGGTTTAGCCTTCACATTTATTTTAAAACTATGTCACAGATTAAACACTGACCACAACATAAATCTACAGTATGTTGTAATGTTGCACATCAAGCTACCAGGCAGTATAAAAAAGGCTGCAACGACTCCGCTATTTCAAAGAAACAAACTCTTGATGCAAACAACTCAGTTGTCACCTTGTAAGCAGTTTAATGCCGAGCCTGAGTCTGCGTACACGTTACTGCTTGTTATGTAGATGAAGTGTTACGCGTTTAAATTAGGCAGCTCGCTGAAGGCTGCCAGCAGCCGTCCCGCTTTCCATCGCTGTCACACCTCCAGTGGTCAGGGGAGCATCTAAAGGGGGGCACGGGGTGTACTGGATTTATTTCGAGGCTTTGGTAACATTATTTGCAAATTTTAGATTAATATAAAATATTCATGATATACACACACATACACATATGCATAAAAACACACACCAATCTACCCCATCCATGAGATACAACAACCTCCTACCAAGAAAAAAGTCGGAACGCCTGGAGCGCTTTCCTACGTTAGTAAGAAAGCATCCCAAGAAGACAAAGTAAGGCCATTTCATTTTATGCCTTATTCTGCTGTACTTGTCACTATTTTTGCATTAAGAAAATGTTCTCTTTCAAAAATATTATCTGTATATTAAGTAAAAACAAAGCTTCTAACAGCTACTATGTGCAGTTGAACTGTTTGCCATTTCAATTAATGTTGAAAGGCCTGTTTCTCTTTTCAGTACTCATTATTGCTCGTTACTAAGACAATTTTCTTTTAAATCTCATTCATTGATAGAATAATCAACACTGAATTACTGTAATAGTTGATGGCTGCAGCCCTAATATAAAATAATGAATATTGCATTGTTTTATTTATTACTTTTTTGTCCACGTGACATTATGTTGGACACTAATGGACAATCTCAAAAGTATAATCTCAACAAATAACGTGCGGATCATTGAAAAGACTCCTTTATGGACTTTAAAACGTAACTTTGATTTTTAAATATATTTATGCAGGTGCTCGTCGCGTGCCCTCTTATTTGCGTGTCTGGTTATTGTTTAGTTATCTGTGACAAAGACGGTCCACAGCTCAATGTTTGATCATACAGGATCTGTGGGTCACAGATGACATGGAAACGCACAGGTTCCAGTCAAATAACTGACTCAGCAGTCACCCACTTCAGAGAGGAATCACCTGGAAGTATTTGTGGAGGTTAGTTATTGTTGAAGGGAAGCACAAAAGATCTGCACCACCATTTTACCCATCGCACTGCTAATTTACACAATTCTGTTAGTAATCGAGTAGATTTTACCCCTGACCTAATTTCTTTCTGGTTTTACAGCAAATGAAATTACTGTAATTCGGTTTGAGCTGCACGTGGAGCAAAACGTCTGACACACAAACACAAACATCGCCGACAGCTGAAGGCCACATTTCCCCGAACGACCGATTCCTGGTGCTCACAAACGCGACACTTTCATTCAGTCAAAAGCCCGGTCTGACGTAAAAACCCCCGCCAGCAGAAGAGTAACCTCACTGAAAATCCTTTCAGAATCACGTGATGTGAGTTTAGTGTTGAAAGAACACGCAGAGCTATTTCAGTCTTTAGCTTTCAAAGACCCATACTGGGACCTGGTGCAAAATAAAACCTTATAAATGATCTAAAACAGTTAACGGCATGTAAACAGCGTGTGTTTGCGTTCATGTTGGGGTAGAAAAAAAAGAAAGAAAAAAAAGCAGAGGCTTCTTTTAAAACATGCCCTTAGTCAAAGCCAACTTCTGATTGGCTGCCCAGTCTGAAAAACAGGTGGGCGGGGCTTCTGCGTCTCAGATGACCATATTAGTGATATCACAGAAAAAAAAACGTCTGAAGCCTCAACTTTTGTTTGCTTTCTTGAAACTTTGTGAACAGTATAACAGATAACAAGGCAAAGCAAACCTTCCCTTTCATCTACTTTCAATTATTTCCACAACACTTTGGATCAGTGAAAGTATGACAAAGTATATATGAAATGTACTTGGAAAGCATTAAAAGCATACATTCACAGGCTGAGTCATGCAACAGCGATAAGCTTTAATGTGTGAAAGTACCAGTGAAGGTGACATTCCAGGTGATGTGAGGTTACACTTATGAAATATTGAGCCCTGAACTCCAGCAGTCTGCAGCGTTTTGTAATAAAAACCATTAAATGAAACCAGGCCTGCAGGAAAAGGTCCACTTTACAGAGCTGACAGAATTACAGTGATAAAGAGCTGAAACCTTCCTCCAGGACACAGTAGCTGCTGAGGGAATTGAACCTGTGACCTCTGAGACGGAGGCCGAGCAGAGCGGAAACCGTGACCGGGCTGAGACGAAGGCAAAGCAAAAGCATTCACAATTGAACCGGGCGGCCTTCGGCCATGACCAGCCTTCAGACAGGAATCCTGCGACCGGGGCGGGCGGGGAACGTTTCGCAGAACAACAGCTTTTTACAGCACAATGCATTAAAAGTCGGGAACTAACCTTGATAACATAACACAATGTATTTAATATGCTGAACGCTGTACAGACGAAACCAATTCAACCTCATTTGACAATAAATTTCCGGCGCTTGCTGAATCAACAGCCTGAGGATGACAGATTACAGAGGGAACATGTAGAGTCAAAATTAAAGGCTGTGGATTTGTCCCTCATGCAAAAACCTCTGTATCATCACAGGCATGTGTAGGTTTGTATCTTCACTCCATGCATACCATTAAAAACCCAAAGACAAGGTAGGGTTTACTGGTATTAGTATTCCATTAAATAAAAAGGTGTCCGTTTTTAACTACGCGTCCATCATCAAGTACCAGAAAGTTTCCCCTGTTTTCATTATAGATAAAATATTAAATAATGGAAAACTGAATTTTTTAATTTAGATAAGAAGAGTAGGCAGGCAGGGTGGAGTGGGTGATTTGTGACATAAGGATGGCAGCAAGAAAAGGAAAGGGAAGGTTTGGAGATGGCGGCGCTGGAGACGTCCAGATTTTCATTAGGAACGCCCACGATGGACGTGATCAGAAATGAGTCCATCACAGGGACGGCTCAAAGTCAGAGAGGCTGAGATGGCTTGGACATGAGCAGAGGAGCGAGAGAGCATATACTGGACAAAGAATGAAGGTGGAGCTGCCGGGCTGGAGGAAAAGAGGAAGACCTCGGAGAAGATTGATGGACGTAGTGACGGAGGACACGCTGAGGGTTGGTGTGACAGAGGAGGATGCTGGGATAGGCTGGTCGCAGAAACTGCTCTTTGTTTTCACCGCAGATAAATCGTTAAGGAACAGGAAACTTTTTATTCTATTAAACAGAATAAAAATGTTGTTTCGTCCATTATAAAATAAGCTGTTAAACTGGGGAGAAAATGTCCTGCTGGTTTATATAAATAAACCACTGAACAACAGATTAACTATCCAATCACAGGAAATGTTTTTTCCCCTTATAAGCAGAGAATTTCTCTCTTTTTAAAAATAAACAATAATGAGACAAAGTCCACAGCCACTAAAAGCAGCCGGAGTAGAAGCGTGCTGTTTGCAGTGTGCATAAAACCGACTCCGGCACACATTTGGTCATTTCATTTCTGGCTTCGGAGCAGCACAAGTTCACAAATACCCAGCTTACTGTTGCACCCAAACACTTGAGTCATATTTCCTCACTGATTCTATCAGTGCTGAAAACAGGACCAGAGAAATTGAAACCACAAAGCCTCCCTTCATAGCTATAGAGCAAACCCCCGGATACAAATCACTATAAAAATCTAATCAATGGTTCCCTGGTGCGAGGCCAAGCGCTCGGTGAAATATCACAGATCTGTTCGGAGGGTTCTGGAGGAATCCTGCACTCAGTACGGACAAACTGCTGACGGAGTTTCTCCACCTGCTGCACACTTTCACTCTCAAGCCAACACGCAGCAGCTGTCTGTGAAATGCTAGCTCTCCAGATGCGTTCCGCACTGTCGCATTCACGCCTTAAAGCATCGGGAACATCTCACGTCCTCTGCTTTAACTGCAAGCCCTCCACCGAAGGGATTATTTTAACAAGAACGAGGACTTTACCTGAGGAGTTCATTTAGCCTCGTTTCATGTGTTGGCATTGAGGGCGCTGAGGTCTGTCGGCAGGTAACATCGGAGCATTCGGTGGATTAATCAGAGCCTAAAAATGCCACACAGCGTCCCAACGCATGACAGAAGAGTTTAAATTCAATCAGAAATGAAGGACCTGCTCTGATCGCCTCGATTCCCTGATTGAGACTAATTACGTCTTTGTTTCTTGCCGGTTGTAAAGTTTGTCCCTGCTGGCCACCATACTGTCAGACTGTGAGCCAATCAGGTCAAAGCAAAAAACACAAAGCAGCAGATTTTGATTGATCTCAGTGAAACCTATGAGCTGATTTTACAGAGGAAAGGGTTTAATGACAGGTAAGGTGACTGCTCAGAGGTGTTTCCTGTGAGCCTGAACAGAAAGTCAACCCTGCCTCTGCTCTCTGAACGTTTGCTTTGGTCGGATTATCGTTACTGCTTAATTTAATACGTTTTTCTTTTGTTAACTAGCCTCTTATATTAGGGCTGAAACAATTTGTTTATGACAGTTAGTCTGAATAATTTTGGCACACTCACATAAAAGGAGGATTTGACGTCATTTTGCTCTCCTGCAGAATAACTGAGCGCTGCCCGTTTCAGAGACATCACAATCCCTAAAATTATAACAGCAAAAAAACCAGCACAGGTGCCGCGATTAAGACGACAGCCTGAAGATGGAGCCGTGGAGCTAACTTCAGTTTCAGATCGACGTGAAATGCAGATTCGGTATTCTCTGCGATAAACGGACGAGAAAGAGACAAACACATTTCCCAGTCCACGTTCAAACAGGCTTGACAACCAATTAGGACCCAACATAAAAGTGTCATTTACATTTTCTGAACTATCAAATGAAGACATACAAATTCAAGTCACATTCCAGTTCGCACTGCTGCAGCTTTACTCGGACTTAAGCTCAGCATAGCTCGCTTGCTTCGTGCAGAAGGCCAGTTCACTAGTCAATAATGCAAATAACTGTAGGCTGCTGCCCACGTGTGTATGAATATGAACATTTGAAGTATGTAAAACAGCAGGTCTTCATTGTTTTTGGAGGATTCATGGGTCGCCTTGGGAGCGGAGCGTGAATCACAGCAACATTATTGCTCTCCTACAGTATGTTAATAATAAGGATTAAGTTATTGGCTTGTTTTAAGAGAACTCATTGAAATATTTTATTTTAACAACATAACAAACGTACTTGGATCAAGTAAAACTTCAGCCATGAACATGAAGTTATGGCAACTTCTTACTGAGATAATGGTCTGTGACAGCAATCCTTCCTCTTACTGATAAAATCATCGGATTTAAAAACATGCAGGTTGTGTGAATACTCCAGCTCCAGTGACAGAGGTCACCTCTGTTCCTAAGGCTTGAAATATAATTACACTGGATTTTAAGCTTAGTATTTGTAATGCATGTTCATAGAAACTGGCTTCAGTTTCCTCTTGATTGCGTCTTGTAGGGCTTTTAGCGGTTGGACATGGTGTTTGTTTTTGCATGGCACAATCATAAAATCAAATGAAAGCAAACTGGAGTCGTAATGATGTCTTCAGATTCTCCGTTTTATCCAACCAATGTCCAAAATCCAAAGATAACCCCATTACCAGCGAGGAAAACAGCATTTTCACATTAAAGAACCACAGAAGAAGAAATAATCCGCTCTTAGACCAGTTCTTGATTCAATCTGTGTCAATGAAGTTATCTAATTGGCATCAGTCTCCTCTATCCGGTTGTTGTTGAAGAACTTGAAATCTCCCCACAAGCTGCATCTTCCTTGACCAAAACAAAGATGGCTGCCAGAAACCAAAACTGCTTCGCTCTGTCTAATAATTTCCCAGATTTCTCTTATTTTTAAACTAGACTGTAACGGGACTTTGAGGCGCTGAGATGGAACGAGGACAAGTGAGCTCATCATGGTGCGATTCGCCTCCGCCGGCTTCAGCCATGAAGTTGTTGTTGTTGTGGATTAAAAGCCTGGTGTGTTCCCGCAGCAGATTGCCCTCGGAGAGAACGGAAAGGCCTTTTAGTGTAAAGGTATTAAGCCCAGGTCTAATCCTGAGCTAGGAAAGCAGCCAATTTAGACTGGATTCAGCCCATGGGACCACACATCACTCTCTGTCTCTCTGCTGCTGTCTGAGAGTTCCCTGCATTTATGTCTTCATCTCCCCTTTATGTTTGAATATTTGACTGTAAGGATGTGTGTGGTGATATCCTGTCTGTAAATTCAACAGCAAGAGTGAAAAGCAACAGGAAAAACAGCACTCGGCACCCACAGGGTTTTCTCCTGTGAATAACAGGAGCACAAAGTTGGTTTTGGCCTTTCAAAATTCAGTTTCAACAACAAAAATGCACCAATTTAGGATTTCCTGACGCACTGCGCCGTGGCAGAAAGCAGTAGTTTGTATTTACAAAGACGGCGCAGCTACAAGACTGCACGTAAGAGGTGGGAATTCAGAGACTTTTCTACAGCTGACCCTGTTGGATGTGTGTTTCTGGGACTCCCTTTCTCAAGGTGCAAAATATCGGGGGAAGAATACTTAAATCCAGTGTGCAAACTGATTTAAATACTTATTTTTTGTCCTTGATATTGAAACGAACTGTACCTGGATTTAGAAAACAGCACAGTCTTTGTAAGTCACCCATAAAACCACACCTATGGGCGCTATTTGGGGATTGCGCTCGTGATATTTTGCCCCGTTTAGTAAATCTGGCCCTTAATGTCTATGATGTCAAGGAATAGAAACAAGCGTCGTCACCCTATTTGATCTGTTTTCCCCTCAAAAAGTGCATTTCTGGGTAAACTTTAAAGGGTCACACCACCATGTAGGACAGTTGGCTGCTCAATACCAGGCTCATCTTCTAGCCTTGAATGTCAGGAAAATGAATCATTTTCAATTTTAGGTCCAGAGGAAGTTCCCAGGGTGTTGCATTTACCTGCAGCTTACAGGAGCAAAAACATGCTGGCTTTAGAAGAAGCTTGGCCAATGAGTTAACCGTTTTAACCCAAATATCCCTCATTAGTCCCATCCATTCATACACTGTAATGCGCCGCTGGCTGGGCCTTTGTTCATTTGTGCTTTCATAGGTGGTCCTTTAAAAAAAACCCAGCTGCAGTTCTTCAACAATCCTCCCAAAAATGCACGACTTCCTCCTCTTTCTTTCCCTGAATAACCAGGAACAAACGCTCTCATCTGAACCAGCACACACACGTCTTTCTTTTTTTTTTGATGAAGGAGTTGAGAATAAACGGACCCTCACTGCGCTGCACATGAAAGCCTTTTCAGAGCACCCCTCCTGCTCCTGATGCAGAACTACGACAGCACGGATAATTAGGGAATTGTATTTTGAAAATATAGGTCCGCGCGGTAATGAGGGCACAACGCCGAATAAAAAAAAACCCTCAATTCAGCTCAATCTGTCGGAGAGCTGCAAAAAAGGAAAGTCGCTACAAGGCAGATAAAGAGAGAGAGAGGGGGGGGAAACACATTACTACTGTGGATTAAAAACAGATCACACGT
The DNA here is from genome assembly GCA_015107715.1 of Tylochromis polylepis. NCBI lineage: Eukaryota > Metazoa > Chordata > Actinopteri > Cichliformes > Cichlidae > Tylochromis > Tylochromis polylepis. Next base: position 11,083 of record VVHJ01026469.1, read on the forward strand.
ACGGTGTTAAGTCTCCACAGGGCCGTGACATCTGCAGTAATGCAATAACAACACAGCAACCCATTCAACCACTACAAGATCAGAGGAAAACAAGACACCGCCGTCCTCCTGATTCATCCTCCAGTTTAAAAGATCTCGCGAAAGAGGGCAAATATCCACTGAAGGCTGACATGTTTAACAGTTTGCCCCGAAACCCAAGGCTGCTGGATTTCATAGCGACACCTCTCAGTAAGAAATAATCGAATCCGAGAAGGTGGGGAAATGATGTTTTACGCAGCGGAGCCAAAGCTTTACCAAAGAAAATGAAGATGTATGAGAATATGTTTGTGTGTTTATGAGCTCTTTACACTCACGCTCATAAGCTCATTGTGTCCTTTGTCCTCCCCGAGCCTGGTTCTGTCAGAGGTGTATCCCGTTAAAAGGGCGTTTTTCTGTCCCACTGTCGCCGGTCCTTGCTCAGTGGAAGCCCATTTTTATTGTTGGGGTTTTCTCTGTATTATTGTAGGTTCTTTACCCTACAGTGTAAAGCACCTTGAGGTGATTGCTGTTGTGATTTGGTGCTATGTAAATAAAATTGAACCGAACTGAAAAGGCCACGTCCATGAAGAAGACTGGCTCTTAAAAAGCTACGCTAACGCTGCTTTGCATGTCACCTGTGTATGTGTGATTACACGCACACACGGGTGGAAAAAAATGGCAAAAACAACATGCATCTTCAATTTTAAATTGCAAATTTTGAAGATGGACGATTAGGTTTGTGACACGCGGTTTATTTTAACCCAGGCCACCATCTTTTTTCAAACCTCCAGTGAACCTGAAGTAGAAAGGACAGAAATGGGATAATTTGTGACTTATTCTTATACCCCACCGCCCGCCTTCCAGCCACCAAGTGCGGACTGTTGCTGTTAAAAATAAAACCATGAAACATGCTCTCTGACATAAAAGCTTCCCTGATGCACGGCGGGGCTGCGGGACCCGGCGCCGTCACCTCCACCCTGTCTGCCGAAGGTAAAACAATTCAACTCCAGGCAGGTGTCTGGCTCTGCCACTAACCTTCGTCTCTGACCACAGAGTGCAGAGGGTCAAGAGAGAAGACGATTTCGCTGAGCCATAAAGTTTCAAATGACATGGCACGTGTTTTAAGCCTGTTAAATCCATCGGACCAGCAGAGACCACACACGCCGTCCTCGCGCAGGTTTGCCTGTGAAGGACTTCCCTCAGCAGCTCCAACACACACATTTTCAGCGTCAACGTAAAAACTCCTTCAAATGGATTTGCAGCAGAACCCACAGTTTCTGCTGGTTTAATCAACAGCAAGTTAGCGGCTAAACGAACAAACGCATTTGCTCCGAAATGTTTCCTAAAATCATCTGACATTTGACCTTTGCTCAGCTCTCTTGAAAATTTGTGCAGCCGGTTCATTCCAACAAACTCTCACAGCAGTTCACGAAGGTTCATTAAAGCCTTTAATGTGATGATGAATAAGGATTATTTTGAACTTTTGCACTTCAGCTGTGTTAAGATTACCTAGGATTTTCAAATTGATAGCACAGGTGCAACTACTAGAAGTCTGAGGCGGCCACCTGTATTTTTGAAGCAGGCTGTAGATTTGGAAGCAGCCTCTAGTGGTCATTAGAGAAACTGCACTTCAGCGTTGGCTTCATTTTTCGGGCCCGGAGGTTGGTTAAAAGTTGGTGAGAAGGGGCTTGTCTTCAAGGCCAGGCACATTATCCTAGCGGAAAACACTAAAATGCCTTTTGTATAATCATGCTTCACCGTCTTTAAAAACCTGGATGGATGATTTCCGCTTTGCCAGAAACTTTCAGAGGACACTACGTGAAGTCCTCTGTGGCAGCTGCGACCCTGACGGCAGCGGAAAGGGCCACGGTCGAGTCAGACTAATGTCACCGGTGTCCAGACTCAGACCCACATTCATGCTGAGGTGGCGCAGAAATCTGTGTCGTGCTGGGTTTATTTTTTGCAGCGATTCGACACTGGAGGTTGAAAAGCTGCAACTCTAAGTCATTCTGTGTTTAAATCAGTTTCAGTTGCAGAGCTGTTGAAAAAGGCGAAGAACTCGATGAAGAAAAGCGGACATAATGACTTTTTGTTGTATATTAGCTGTCAGGACACACTGATACATCAGCTCAACCACACTATTGTCTGGACTGGCGGGTATGTAGATATAAAAGCCTTGTGCCTCCATTTAAAACTGTCAAAACTAGTCAAAGTTGCTGTTACTGCACAGTGCACAAATAGAGCATTCAGCCAAGGTGGTGAAGGCCAAGTAGAAGATAGGTTTTATCAGCTTTTCATAAAGACATTTATCTTGTTCCACTTGTCAACTCTCATATTAAACATAAAAGTTTCAGATGATGAGGTCGGTGTATGTACAAATAATCCCAGTGAGCGAAAAGCTCAGACTGCTCTAAGCACTCGATTTATAAGAGTTTTTTTTTACTTTTGGCTCGTTATGATGTCATAGAGAGGGGATATCCCTAACATGGTCATCTCACGCACGAATGGAACCACCAATCAGAAACGTTATCCTAAAAGGGGGAGGAGCTAGAGCAGCTTCTTTCAGACAGAAGATGAATAGAGAGGCTGCACTTAGACTGAGTATAAGACACACAGGGATTATTTTGAACAGTGAATAATGCAAAGCTGCTCTGGTAGAGTACACAAATAAAAATAGTGATCTGGAAAAAAAACTGAATACTTGAATACCAGTAAAGGTACCTGAATAAGTACCTTTACTGTTGTGCACCCACTAGAAGAAAAATGCAGTTTTTGGAGATGGCACAGACATTAGACTCTGAACTCATTGGAAAATCTTCTGACAGCCAGTAAAACCTAAAAGGGGGAAGTCTCTGTCTCCCCATCTTCAGATGGATGGAGACAGCAGCACTAATCCAGTCTAATTTGGGCTGATGCCAAGCAAGGAGTAAGGACAGTATTTAAGATGAATTTATATCCCCGGGGCACCGCTGTAACTTTGGACTCTGCTGTTTCACTTGCAGTTTGACTAACAGGACGGTTTACATTTTAACCGATGAACTACAGTGAAGGTTTCTGTTCGAGGAAGTTACTCATTAATTTAGCCAAGTGCAGGAAGTCTCAGAGGCCAAACTGTCCATGCACAGTGGAGTCAGAGTTTAAGGTCTCTTTTTACTTCCTGGTTCTCCTACAAGCTGAAATCAGAGGAGTAAAAGTTTTTCTTTTCCTCTCAGACGCCAGTGAGGAGTTCTATTTCATCTGCACCACACCTGGAGAGTATGAACACACAATCTGGTAGAAAAAAAAAAACCCATCGGAGCTGTCGGCTCATTGTTTGTATTGATCTGTTAGAGCTGCGCGAGGTTCTCCTCGTATATATGTGCGTAGGTCCATCCAGGTCATGGTGGGCTAATACGCTTGACTCAGGACAAACTGGGTGACTTCTTATGTTCTCTTCAGCTTCAGAAGCTGATGAAGTCTTTCACGCGAGAGCTGAAACGTCTTCAAGAACCTAAAAGGCCGACTCAAACGCGAGACGGGAGCCAGTGTTTTCCATCTTTGCTGTTAATCATTTGTCAACATTTTAAGATTAAACTCTGACACAACAAAGGTGAAACCTTTTCTGACCGTATCACGCCAGTACTCACATACGCAAAACACAGATTTGATGTGTTCGTCTTTGCCTGCATCACCTCACGCTCTGACCCAGTCTAATCAACAATCCTCCTGCGTCTGGTTCAGATTCAGCCCTCCTATGAATAGGCCAAGTTTCTTTCAGGAAGGATGTTTGGCGTCCAAGTTAGGGATGCACCAATCCAATTTTTTTCCAGGTCCAATACAGAAACCTTTGCTTCTGGTATCTGCTCATACTGGGTTTTATAATAACGGTGTCAAATTAATAAGCTGTAACCCTGACTGTGAAGCAGAGACTAGGAATGACTGGACAAAAACATTAGAATGTTATTCAACTAATTTATTTGTGACGGTTTGATTTCAGCTCAGTTTGAGAGTCATTAGGAACCTGGAGACTGCTTTTATTGACTTTCCTCCTCTCACTCTGAGTTTACCTCCTTTTACTGCTCCTCACAGACACGTTTTGGAGCTGATACGAGGTGACGAAGTCAAATAATGTCGATCGACCCAACTTTTCAAGTCAGGATTGGACTGATACACCGTTCAAATGTCAGCTCAAAGCATCCCTATTCCATTTGCTTTTAGTGGACACGATTCCTTTCTTTCCTTTAGGCAATGGATCATCTGCACCAAGGGTTATTTGTGGTTCACAGCATGTGTGTTACACTCCCATAATTCCCACCATCTAACAGACCAAACCTCCCTCTGGCAGAAGTGTTTTAAACGATGTTTTCTGTACATATTCATTATAATGCATTTTAAAGATAATGATATATGTCATATGTCATAAAATCTCAAGGCACACCTGGACTTTCCTCATGGACCACCATTTGGAAACCACTGATGTGAACTTCTATCCTTTGATCAACAATGTCATTAACAGCTAAAACTATAGGACTCAATCATGTTTCAAACGTTTTCCACAGCATGTCTTTTATCCTGTCTTCCTTCTCTCGCCCCAACCGGTCGCAGCAGATGGCCGCCCCTCCCTGAGCCTGGTTCTGCCGGAGGTTTCTTCCTGTTAAAAGGGAGTTTTTCCTTCCCACTGTCGCCAAAGTGCTTGCTCATAGGGGGTCATGTGATTGTTGGGTTTTTCTCTGTCTGTATTATTG
>VVHJ01026473.1:0-19795 GCA_015107715.1 Tylochromis polylepis
TATATATCTATATATATATATATCTATATATATATATATCTATATATATATATATCTATATATATATATATATCTATATATATATATATATATATATATATATATATATATATATATACTATCTACTATTTATATATATATATATATATATATATATATATATATATATATATATATAGCCACAGTTGTTGTGGAGCACCCATAATTTTGTTGTACATGTACAATGTCAATAAAGGGCAGTTCTATTCTATTGTAATTAATGAATGTAATAATGAACATTGAGAGTATTTTTAGTGATCTTCAAATATTTTAGGGATATAGTGATTTGTGAAATTCTACAAGAAGTGAAGTCCTATGATTTCTTTTTTCTCCAAGCAGTCTCCTTTTTTTCTCTCTCTATATAAAATAAGGTTGAATCATAACCTGTGGCTGGTGAAAATCAGTTTATCCTTAATAGGTGATGGTTGGTTTCTTCAGGAGAGTCAGGCCTTTCCAAAGACTTTGTATTCAATGGTACCAGATGAAAACTTTCAGTTTCACATCATGCTTTTCTTTAGATGAGATGAAAAATGAAAAAAATGAAAAAAAATTTTTTGACTGGAATCTTGGTCATTACCAAAAAAACCCAAACAAACTTCTTATCATGATGTATTTCCACTTCACTTGATTTTCTGGACAATCTTTGAATATTACAACATTACTACCAGACTAGCATGTCTTAACCGGACATTAACAGCTCCGTGCTGGTGCCGTGGTGGAACCAGATTACACCATTAGATTGTCTTTGTTTCACACTGGTTACACCCTTAATGCTAGTTAATGTGCACTGTCAGTGAAAAAAATTCCACAAATGCACTTCATCTTAAGGATGCAGTGATTATTATTATTTTTTTTGTGTGTTTAGACGAACTGCGCCAAACTTCATGCAGCAACAGTGCACTTTAATAATTTTATATATTGGCAGCATTGGATGTATAAACATGAATTAATATGTTGCCAGCAGCTTAGTTACTGTCGATGCCCTTATAGGTTTGACTTTGACAGCTTTTTAACTTTTAATCATAATTCAGGAGGAAATACCACGTCCTGCGACAATATCAAGATTTGGGCCCACTCCTAATATGGAAGGTTTTTCTCGTGTGATTGAGGATTTGTTGATGTTTATTGGTGAATTATAATGACATCATCTTGGATGGCTAAGAACAACCAAATATAATAAATGATAAATAATGAGCATCGTCATGCTTGTGTTTTTCTAAATTGAGTCATGAATCCAGGCAGAAGTTTGAATTTTGGCACAGATTGTCTCACTCCCCTGTGACGGTATCGCTCCCCTTCAGTTGCCATGCAGCTGCCAACCTAAGCTCAAATATGACTATCTTAATGATTATTATTATCATTTTTTATTTATTTTTTTTTGTGGTTAATCAACAGCTGTGCCATACCCTCCACAACATAAGCTGACTACGAAAGAGCTGTATGAAGATGGCAAACCCAATGCTGAGCTGCTCCGCAACCACCTCGTCAAGGAGGGCCGCGTGGAAGAGGACGTGGCTCTCAAGATCATCAATGACGGCGCCAACATCCTCCGTCAGGAAAAGTGCATGCTGGAAGTGGAGGCACCTATTACAGGTGAGCTGCTCGATATTAGGAGCTTAAGGAGGACTGTGTCATGTATTTAGTGAATTTGGAAATTATTATTTACTTATTATTTGCATATTTTTTTTTTCAAATCTATGTTTCTAGGATAATCTAGCAAAAATGCAGATTACCCTTGAGCTGGAGGTCTACTGTTCGGACTCTCGATAATATTGCCCACCCACCTGTGCTGTATCCTACACTAGATCCATTTAAGAAATTGTGCTGCTCCTCTGTAGCTGACTTTGAACTTTGACATACAGGAAAGAGGACAGTTCAACAGACAATCACTGTCAAGTAGTGTCAAGCAGGTGGATGTAGAATAAACAAGCCATTTGAAGACATCTGAGAAGTTGTTTAAAATCAGTGATGCTTCAGCATTATTCCATTGCACGTTTGTTTACGTTCTATGGCTGACGCCTCACTCTTTCACCAGATCAGAGGGCCTTGCAGGCTGTCAGTCAGGCTTCGAAAAGTGTCAGCTCCTTCTCAGCTGACCTTTGCATACTCTGTTTTGCACACCAATATCCAGCACCCTCAGGAAGCAAAACCCTGTTAAAACTACTAAAGCTAAACTCTGGGGGAGGGGATAACAAGCATGATAAATATGGCTTTGCATGTTTATGTGATTGATTAGAATAGCTCATTTAGCTCATATAGCTTGTACAGCTGAGTAGTCCTAGGTAAAGAGATATGAGTAGTATTCCTTGGTCAGGTATTCTTTAAATACACATGAAGTATTTGTACAAAGTACTTGCTGTGCTCCTGATTAGTTCTCATTGAACCCACAGATAGGTGGCTTTCATTTGCTGCATAATTCAGAAGTAGTGACTTCAGTGGCAGTGAATAATAAAAAAAATTTGCAATTAAACTTAAAAAGAATTCCCCCATCCACCTCTACAATGTTTGAAAAAGTTAGAGAGGTACTGCCAAAGTCCGTATTGTTATGATAAAGGAAGTGGCTTTCATCCACTCCCTTGTCACAAATGGTCACTACAACAGATAGCTCCACATGCTTGTTTTGTTTTGAGTTTTACCTCAGATGCTTTTTTTGACGCAACCCCAAAGGGCCTTGTGTGTCTAGCTGGAGTCGAACCAGCGACCTTTGGCATGCCAAGCAAACGCCAGCATTTAGCACTTAGCTTAAAATTTAGCATGTAGTATACTCGGTCTTTAATAATCTGTTGCAGTGTCTATAACCCTTCTATGTATCCATTTCCATTCACCGAGGGGATTCTACGGCTCTGTCAAGTCACAGGTATAGCTGACACACTGGTCACTGCTCTCACAAACTGTGAGATCAACACAGCTGAGTAACCATCTATCTGTATGCTTGAGTATGCACTCAACTCACTGCACTCTTCATCTAAAAGATGCAGGCCTGTACTCAGGGAAAAGCATAGCTTTAGGAACTGGAAATGAAACGAATGTAGGTTTTTATTTTTATTTTAATTTTTCCAACTTCTTGCCCCAGTGTCGTCTGGATTATTTATAGTCCTACAATAATATGAAATGGATGGAAAGACTGACCTGCTTGCGGGCATGAATATCTGAAACAACATTAAACCATCCTGCACGTCAGCAGTCGTGATGTCACATTTGGCTTGTGCTACGATTCATCATTAGCATGGTTTGAGCCCACTGGTAACTGTAGTTTCACCGTCCACTATTGAACTAAGTTGACCTGGACTTTGTTATCATTGCAAGGTTCCACGTGGATATCTACATGCTTTCACACCTGTGACCACACCGACTACAAAGCATGCATGCCATAGCCACACTAGATAAAGTATAACAAGAAAAATTGTTAGTTGGTGTCTGAAAAGGAGAATGCAGTTACACTTCCCAGCTTCAGAGTGAAGCAATGCCAAATTTATCTGAGTGGTAGCCTTCTCCCTATTATTCTATTTCTATGGAAGGTGCATCTTCCAGGATTACAGGTCACAGATGTACTATCACTGATCATAGCAGAGTTTCCATCAGAAGAGTTGTTAAGCCTGGTGGGTGCAGCAGTGGCAGGCTGCCAGAAGTCCAGTATACTGGTGAAAAGCCATGAGAAGTCAGAAAATGGTTTAAAGTAGATGCGGATCATATAGTCTGACTTTTCTGTCCACCATCATCATCAAAACAACAAGTGGGGGGAAATCTTTTAGGAGAATTGTGTTTGAATGTTTGAGTAGATTTCCAAAAACTTGGTGACTCAATGCTGAAGTGGAACTTGGTGGACAAGCACTTGCCTAAGTGTTACGCGGTCCAAAGTAGTAAGCTTGCTCTCACTACTACTTTGACAAGTTTGACAAGTGCAGTTCAGAAATGGGTACTATACAATTATCATGAGATCAGATTTTGATCTGAATTATCACGTGTTAATCACGTGCATTTAATAAAGCTTTTTATAAAGCCATTTATAGCCATGATTTTTTTTATTTGTATTTTTTTACAGCAAATAAGAGCAGCATCTATATTCAGAATGTGTAAGAACGGTTATAATTTGTAATTGAGAAATTAAGAGCAATGTGTTTGTCTTTTGGCAGTATGTGGAGATGTACATGGACAGTTCTTTGACCTTATGAAGTTGTTTGAAGTCGGGGGCTCACCGAGTAGCACGCGCTATCTTTTCCTTGGTGACTACGTAGATCGAGGGTACTTCAGTATTGAGGTGAGTAGTTGTGTTAATATGTTTGAGTCATTTTTATTTTATTTTAATAATAATGAAACATTTATTTCTTCTTTGGAAAAGGAACATTTTGCAATCTGGTACCAGTAAACACTACATGAACGTGCTGTGTAGGTTTGGTTTACAGATAATGCTTTGAAATGATCTGCAGTTGTCTTGGAGCATGTCAGTGTTAAAAGGTTATTTAACCTGTAGTTTGTTTATTTTTGTTTTTTTCATAACAGAAAAAATGCTTATTTTGTTTTACATTTAAATGTTTCAGTTTTAAGGATTAAGAAGTCCTTTACAATAACAAAAAAATAAGAGTTTGAAAGCACTTAGCTTAAATAGCAGTTTGAGATTAAATTTATGAATTTAAAGAAATAATCAGACTTATAACAATGGTCTTTTTTTTTTTAAAGAATGGGTTATTGCTCATTTTTCTGACTGATTTCTGATCTGGCAACTCTGAGTAAAGTGTTAAAATGAGCTTTTATCTCAGATCAAGTCATCATCAGGTTTGATTTTCAGATTTTTAAGCTGGGTTGCGATGATTTTAAGATTGGGAATGGCTATTTTAAGCAATGAAAATCAAAAATGCTAGGCAGACTCTCATTCTTTTCTGAAAAAGAATTGGATTGTGAAAAAATGATAACATATTAAATCACTATTGTTTATCTAACAATGTGATATGTTTTGGTGTATTCTAACTGTATGTCTTGTATGTCTTGTATGTTTAAGAAAAAAAAAGCTGTCTTTATATCCAATTTGGATACAAGTCTTACTGTCAGAAAGTCAAATCTTATTGTAAGCTGACCTTTTTAGTTATGTTTTGGTGACTTCTTATACTGCTGCTTGTATTCTAAGTGTATATTACGTTGTAGTAAGACTACTGGCTGCAAGTCAAATTGAAAGGGCTGGAGCCGATGTAATGAAAAGCATTTGGACATGAGCGTGTTTCAGTCCCACTTTGATTCAGATGGTTGCTTATTGTGAGAAAGGCTACTAAAATGTAAGTACTACTGCAGTGCTCCTTGACCAAATGGGTTTTTGTGCCCTAACTTTTTTTTCAGTGACACCTTCAAAGGGCACACTTTCTACATGCTGATTAGAACAGTTAAAAATAAGACAGAGGAGTGGAGCAGAAAGCTGCAGTGTGACTGCAGTTCTCCTCTTGAGATCTCTGGCTGGAGGGCTGTGGCTGTAGTGCATTTGAATTTATTGCAGTAATAATGGTGAGCTGGTTTAAAGTGAAACATAGATCACACATTTGGAATGGTTTGTGTACATTACAAAAAAAATGCATTTATTTATGTTTTGGTCCCAAGGAGCCAGACTTTTTTGTAGTCTTTAAATTTGTCATGAGCAGTCGTTCTCCAAACTCTCTGAAGGTTTTTAAAAGTTTTTCTTTGGACATTGGCTGCTTTTTCACTTATTGTCAGTCCAGTTGTCGAATCTGACCATTTTCAGAGGAATGTGTGGGTTTTTTCTTTTTCTTTTTAAAGCCACTAAAAAGTGGCGTATGAATCTAGCATAAGAAAAGCATCTAACTTGAGGGATGACTCAGTGTTATGTCTACACATAAAAGGCAATTTATCACAGAACCAGTTTTAAGCTGTGTTTTTAGGCACTTTGTTGCTAGCAGCCTGTCACAAAATCTAATTTGTTTTGAATTTTGTAAGTTGAATATAAAAAGCTACAGAGCATTAAGGTTGTTCTGGTGGAACTTGGTGGGCAAGCAATTGCATAAAAGTTATTAAGTCTTAAGTTTAATATATATAAAAAATGCAGAAGATCTCAGTTTGACAGGCATGAAATGGCATTTGTACACCAAAAAGTTGATTCCAAAAGAGCTATTAGCCTGAAACTTGGCAGGTGTCATCGTGGTGTGCATTTGAGGGTACTGGACACGTGGAGGATGAAATAAGAAGGGGCAGGCCTAAAACTATCTATAGCAGACAAACAGCTGATCTGAGAGATGCATGTGGCCCTTCAGTTGATCCATCTATTGTTTACTGAAGCCTCATCAGAAATGGTCTCAGTGGAAGAATGTCTGTGAAGAAGGAATTCTTAAGGGAAATGCAGAGAGAAGGCTGAGGGTATGCCAAGTTACACAAGAACTGGATTAATCTTGTCAGAATTGATGGCAACGGCTTCTTTTTTTGAGCATGTCAGTGATCCTTTCACAGCACTGTCCATGCTGTAAAAGCATACCTGAACAGAAAAACACACTGTCAGTCATGGATTGGCCTCCCCAGAGTCCAGACCTTGACATTATTAAAACAGTGTGAAACCTTGACAGAAAACAAAACAAAAGGCAGACAGCATCCACAGAAGAGCTTCGAATGTCCTTTCTGTACATTCTCTGATTATCTTATATGCTATATTTCCAAGTATGTTTGCACGTATTTCTGTGAATCGTACACCTGTTTTCCATTTTCCTAGCAAATTATTAAGAAATGAGGGGTGACTCAAGACTTTTGCATAATATTGTATGTCAGCACTCATACTGGTGACAAAAACTAGGGAGAAATTATGCCAGATGGCAGTGAATTAGCCTTGAGAGCCAGATTTGCAAAAAAAAATAAAATAAATAAAAATAAATAAATAATGGATACCTTGTGGGAGTAGTGTGAATTTCAAGCTTCACTGTTACTTATTCAGACTCACTATGAGTTATTGTATTAACAGCGGGTTCCTTGTAGCACACATTTCAAATTGTTCCTGTCAGTACTTTTCCTGGTCTGATTTAAACACTCTGTGGAGCATGAGTCCTTGTAGTGCAAGAAAAGTATTGATGTTTTAAATATAAATAACACTTTGACAGTTCAGGTGTTGACGACTTCTACATCACAGTTTACAGAGTGCTATCCTTAGCCACAGACCTCCTAGGACCGGTTTTTGGAGGCTAAGTTTCCTCCTCCTTCCCGGCTCCTTGTATATTTGACAACTTAAGAAAATAATAAATGTAAAAGTTATGTTATATAACTGAACAGAGCCTAGAAATAGTGACTGTTTGGGGGCCCAAAGCTGGTCTGTAAGTGCTTGAAGGGAGCCTATCGGACATTGCTGCATCTTTTGAAATAGATAGTAGATACATGGAGCATATCAGTGTTTTTTTGTTGTTTTTTTCTAAAGGGTGTATGCAGTCATGTCCTCAAGTATTTTGAATATTTGTGGAGAAAAAGCAGAAAGTGAAAGCTATGTAAGAGTCAACTAGGAAGTATGCTAACATTATGAGCCTCTGGGGTCTTTTGATGGCCCTGGGTTATGCACTGAGGTGGGTGAAATGTCACAGATGAAAAGAGGGCAGAGAAGTAGCAAAGGGAATGAAAGACTCTTGATGATGAAGATGGATTTGTTTTTACTAAAGACCCTTATATTTTTTCACCACATATTTTTCTAAAAACAGTGACACCTCTTAAGAATCAGCTTGATTTGTCTGGGTACAGTTCTTGTGGTTCTAAAACTCCACAACCTACTCACAGTAGGCTGGCTGGGGTCACAAAGTACTGCACAACTAACATGGAGCAACTAATTAAAAGTAATGGGATACACACATAATATGCAGCCAGGCAATTATTAGGATATAATTAAAAATGCTGCTGAGGGGAAACCAATCTTTCGATCTGGGAATAACCTGCCAGGATAGTTTTATTTTTAACAGACCAGACACTGGATTAGCTTTGGAGCACACATACAGGAATAGCACAATTTGGTTTTTGTTATTGTTTGCCGTATTTTTATATACTGTTTCAGTGATGATGCTCATGTGCACATGAGCAAAAGATCAAATGTGGTCTGTGTATGTACAAGTAATCCATATGAGCTGAAAACTCAGGCTTCAGACTGCTCTGAATGCTCATTTTCAGGCAGTGTTTGTAATCTTGGCTCTATGTCCATGAGAGACGCTATCACTATTATGGTCATCCCAGGCACACAACTCTGGCTGTGAGCACAGAAGCGCCACCCACCTGCTGTTTAAGCTTTCTGTTTATAAGTGACAGCCAATCAAAAGAAAGCTGGGTTAAGAAGAGGGACAGAGGAAGAACTAAAGGGCTTCACCAAGGATGAAATAAATAAGCGTTATTTTGAACTGGGAATCATACAAAGCTAGTAGTAGAAGCTTTGCATGTAGGAGAATTCAAAAATAAAAATATATAGATAAGATAAAACGTGGACATAGCTGTAGAGAAACTAATTGGTAGATTATTACAGTGATAAAATGATCATTAATTGGCAGCTATTGATTTTTTAAAATAGTGATCAAGATCAGGCAGAAATGCCTCTGAAATGTGTCATTGTTTTTACACGTGAGAGGAAGCAGCCTAAAGTCACCATGAAACAATACTGAAGTGTAAAAGCTATAGATTTGCAGCCATTTGATCACACTAGCAGGGCTAAAATGCTCTCCCTTTTTTTAGGCCACTTCAGTAATGCATAAGACAGATATAGGAAAATGGATATCAGGATGTGGTTACCTAGGTAACATAAAGAGTCACCGCAGCCTCTTGAAGCAGTGCATTACCACTGCAGGCCAGCAATTTGCCAAAGTCTAAATTCAGTGTGTGTGCACAACCTGTTTTATTCCGTGTATTTCTTTATCCACTTAGTGAATTCTCTTTGATCCAAGCAAGTGTCTCTTTGGACAAACCGTCTAAGCCCCAGCTCCACCCCAACATAAACCAGGCACAGGCTGAAGAGAGAGTGTGTGTGTGTGTGTGTGTGTGTCTGTGTCTGTTTGTCTGTGGGTTTGAGGTGAAGGTAGCCAGTGTTCATGTCTGCCACACAAAGCTCCATGCCCCTTCCTTTGTCTTCTTTCCCCCACTCGTGAGTGGCTGGCTAAAAGATTGCAGAGCGCTCTCATTAAAACCCATGTCAGCTTCAAGCCACTCGGAGCCATGTCCTTTCCTCCTCCTCCGCACATAAGGGAGAGCGACTCACACCGACAGCCCCCTCAACACATTTACCTGCACTTCACAGTCTGATATTCCTCTCAGTGATCAATGTGTATAAGATGAGATGGGTGCACCCACCACCACCACCTTATTTCAACATTGCGTGAACACACACCTGCTGGCTCTGGTTACCTTGGCATCTCGTTGCATCGATTTAATAGTGGGCCATGGTTTGCACATGTTAAAAAACCGGGTTGAGAGTGTCAAGTGGCAGCTATTGAACAGTGCATGAACTGAAGAGAAAGCACATTCATTTGGATTGTAAATGCTGATCTGTTCTTTTTAAATTGGAACCAGTAATGTAGTCACAAGAAACCCATCCTACTGCTTTTAATATTTGGTTAGCAAAGGGAAAAACAAACAGTTGTTTGGCGTATGATGGTTAATAATGTGTGTTTGGAGCTTCATGTGGCAGAAAGCAAATAGAGACCTGCAGTTGCTACAGGACAGTGATTTAACTGCAAAATTACATAAGCACTCAGGCTCTGAACATTTGCTGTTTCCAACATCTCTAACATGAGCATGTGTTTTACTGAACATTATTGTTCACTATAGAGGGGTTACATGCACATACATCCATGTGTCTACCATTAAAGGAGGCTCACACAATTAAAAATATAATGTATTTTGCTGCAAGGAAATGGTAAGGACGTCTCTCATCCTGAGTCCCCCTGGAGGCCAACTTCATCGTCTTGGACTGCAGCTGGCAAAGTAGTCCTTGTTCTGTTCTGTAACCTGAGTGAGGTTGGCCTAACACATGAACCAGCTACCTGCTGCTTCTGCTTAGAGTCAGCCTGCAGCTTGCAGCAGGTCTCCAGAGCAGGAGTACCATCACCAGCTGCAGTCCAAGGCAGTGGAGTTGAAGTCCTTCCATGGGACATGAGTCCATTGGCTGGTTGGGGCTTGTATGCATGTTCTCCCTTTGGCTGTGTGAATTCCCTCTGGGTACTCTGGTTTCCTCCCACCGTGCAAAGACATACAGGTCAGGTTAACTGGTAATTCTAAACTGGTCATAGGTGTAACTGTGAGTCTGAGTGGTTGTCTTTTACTTAGTGTTAACACTATGATAGATCTTTCCAGAATGTACACCGCCTCTCACCTTATGTCACCTGGGATACTCCCTTCCCATGACCCTGAATTGGATAAGTGATTAAGGCTGGGTGGCCAGCCAAAATAAAGTCTCTGTGTGGGAAATACTGGTAACGTCTCCTTTGTATCTCCGGTGGCTCTAAAATATGAAAATGTTACTAGTAACAACATTTTGGAACATTGTTTTACAATAGTAACACAATGTGAATTGTGTTGGAAAGTGGGGCTTTTTGCTACCTTTGAGAGGGTCATATGGGATACTAATAGGCTTGTTGTAAAAAATGTCAACATATTCAAGAGATGATTAGATGTAGTTCATATGTAGAGTTCCCACAGAGTATTCATTTAATTGGCATGAATACTGTTTTTGCTTTTTATATAGTGTGAAATTAAACCAAAAATCAGTTCCTGGGACTTTACATAGTAAGGTCCATACCTTAAAACCTTTGAAAGAGCAGCTCAACAGTTCCCCCTCGAGCAGCTCTTGATGACAGTGGTGAGGGAAGCCTGTGTGTGGAGAACACTGAATATATTTGAATAGAATTATGAGCACACGTCTCTGACCTTTCTCACATTCCTCTCTTGTCATCTCTCCTCTCAGTGCGTTCTCTACCTCTGGTCTCTCAAGATCAACCACCCCACCACACTCTTCCTCCTGCGTGGGAACCACGAGTGCCGGCACCTCACCGAGTATTTCACCTTCAAACAGGAATGTAAGTGTGCTGCTTTTCTCAGCCTTATAAAGACCAGCCCAGTGGGATCATATGCTCTCTGTACCACTTTAAATTGACCTGTATCAGTCAGCCCTCAGATTTCACACATAGCCCAGATATAATGGTGTGGTCTGGTGCCAACAGTGTGAGTGCAGGATTGCTGTTGCCAGGTATTTCCTTAGTCCAATTGATAGTTCTTTTCACTTTCAAGTACCACAGACACAAATGAGGAATTGAAAACACAGTGCAGGGAAACATAGCTATGTTAAGTCAGACTTCATGCCAGAGAAGTGGAGTGTTTTCTCGCTTCCCTTTAGTAAAATGACTAGCACCCCATAAGTAGGACACATTTGTCACAAACATGTTGAATTGGGAAGTCCCGTCACAACATGCAACAGTTCATCTGCGAGTCTTCAGCGAGGAGATGAAGCCTTTGTCCTGTTTGTGTTGCTGACGGCAAACTGCTGAAGCATGGAGAGCAGCGAGGCATGCTGTTGATGCCATTTAGACAGTTACACTCACACTTTGATTTCAGTCAGTGACAGCTGCATGTGTGTATGTGTGTGAGTGTGTGTGTGTGTGTGTGGAGCAGGTGTGGAGGTATTGGCATGCAAACTCAGAAAGTAGTCAGCAAAGAATGTCTTGCCAGTTGCAAATAGATTTCACTCACTACATCTCTGCTCACACCCGCCCACATGCCACCTCATCTGTACACACACACGCGCGCGCACACACACACACAGACAGCTTGCCACCTGTTAGTGCTTCAGGCTGTGGTTGGTTGAGTGTGAGACTGTGTATGTAAGCTAGATATGCTGATAGGTAGTAGAGGTTGGCTTCATTGTTGGACTGGGGTTGGGGCTTATTGATTGAAAAAGCTTGTTGATCGATAATCAGTTCAACACTAACAAATTTAATTAGAGAGATTGGGGATTGTTGTAGCAATTGATTACAGCTGCGATCACGGCTCGTCTTGTAGTGCACACAGTAAAGGTTTGTAGAAGTAGTAAAGTGTGGCTTCAGAGCTAATAATCCCTGTCAGTGTGGCCTCAGACAAAATGTTTTAAGCTGTGTTGTGTTACCATTTGTCCAAAGTGGTGCATTAATGATATTAGAACATTTTGTTTTTTCCATATTTAACAATCAAGAGTGGGGATTATTTTATGACTTATTTTATGACTGATTTGCACCAGTGTATACACAGCTCAGAGCTATGATATGGGCAGAATATTGACTACTGCATTAAGGTTCTGTTGACCATGTTGTTATCCTTGCATGCATAACATCACTGCCACATCCATTCCTGCTGATTCCTCTACATCCCACTGCTATTCTCATGAATGATAGATGTCGCCACTATACCTGCACATCAGCACTCTCATAGGAGGAAAAGAGGTCAAAACCTCCCTCTGTATAATCTGTTACACAATGAGACAAGTAACAAACATTGAGAGGTGCACAAGTGGCAGAAACGGCAGCTTGCTGCAATGGATTTGACATCAACTTTGTTGTACGGTAGTTATAATGGGGCTCATAGCCTCGTGAGCAAGCGCGATACAGTGACGACCTGTTTTATTTAATGAACGCATTATCTTTGTTCTCATCAATAAACTGTTTTAGCATAGTTTATTACCACCAAGCAAACTCATCTTATCTGTTACGGTCTACAGCCCCATGACGTAGTTTCTGGGAAGACATGGGTTAGTGTGTGGAGCCTTAGAGCTAACCTAGATTTATAAGACGGTATTAACTCTTTACTTTAGCTAACTGCAAAAATTGGATTTTCCCATCTCTCATCCCATGAGTAGTGTTTCATTGTTATTCCAACTAATTATTAAAGCTGTTCATTTACTAAAACGTACATTTTCACAGGGTAAAGAACTTTAATTTCAAAGCTCAAATCTGCACACTCCCCTTTATGACTTGAAAGTAGCACTGTCTTCAAACTGGCACTCGCATTGTACTGTCCTGGCTGCTTCTCCTCTATAAGGCATTGACTTCCTCCTGACCTAATCTGACCCTTTCGGTCTTCTGCAAGTGGCACTGCAGAAGCTGTCTGGAAACAATCACCAGTGGCACAGTTGGCAGCGCAGCTCTGCTAGCTGCTCATAACACTTCTACCAAACTTTTGCTGTAGTGAGCAAATTCAACAGACTTTTTACCATTTCTGTCAGGAATTATGATCTTCAGACTGAATCCCAATCTGTATTTTTACTGCAGGTAAAATTAAATACTCTGAACGGGTGTATGATGCCTGCATGGAGGCCTTTGACTGCCTGCCCCTCGCTGCCCTACTCAATCAGCAGTTCCTGTGTGTACATGGCGGACTCTCACCAGAAATCAACTGCCTAGATGACATAAGAAAAGTAAGTGATTGACCGCTGGCTTGTGGCATTGCGCCTACCAAGATCTGCCTATCAAGTTAATCTCCTATATGTTCCAAGATACGTGTTAAAGTTTCAGCTCTAAATGCTGACAGATCATTCACTCTGCCATGCCTCATTACACCTGATTTTAGCTTTGGCAGGTTTAAATCCAGAATGGGCATTTCCTGTCTGTGCCATGGATGCCCTGGTCAAAATGAGGCAGGAGAACCAGTATGTCTGTTATTGACAACAAAAGTTTTACAATAAAGTGCACATTTAACAGCACCAAAGGGTGACATGAAAACACAGTAACATCTAAATTAAGTCATCAACTTAGTTTACTATATTTAGAACGAAGGCAGGCTTAACACTGGCTTCACTTTTCAGTTCTGGAACTACATTGATCTCTTATATACATTTTGTTAGACATGGACAGTTTAAAAAGTATAAATACTTGTCAGGCAAATACTTTTAGACTCTGTTTTTCACATTTCTTAAGATGTTATTTCCTAGAACATGTTCCCTGTGTTAGACTAGTTAGGATCAATACTTTGTTAAGAATGAAGGACAGATTTATTATGAAATTCTGAGTTGATACGGTATTGCAAATAACAAAATTGGCTGATAGCTGAATCTAATACTGATAGTTTTCTGTAAGTTTGGCTTGGACACAAAGAAATCATTACAAAAATGACCTGTTTAAAATTCCTTTAACTCTTCATGACAGTATTTTTGAGTTTTTAGTCAGCTTAATATTAATGTGAATCAACAAAGAAATACCGGACATCAGTAAACGCTTATTTGATGATTATGCCGTGTTAGCCGATATCAGTCAGCAGTGCTGATGTCGGTCAATAGAAATATTTGGCTGATGTAGCTATTAAGTTTATGAGGTTTGATAAATGGCAAAATTAGAGTCCAATCGATTAGTCTGCGATATTATCGGCCCGTACTAGATATTTTCTGATTCACTGATATCAGCATTTATAACGGCCAATAAATGAAAATTTGAAAAGTGGAGATTGGATAAACAGTCTTCAGTTGTGTTTTGAGTGTTGACGTTGCATAGTTTGTCCGGCAGAGGGAACGCTGCAACTTCTCTGTTGGCAACATACGTTTTTGGGGTACCATAAACACAACCAGCTGAAGCAACAGAGTCAAACATAAATAAGTAAATAAATAACACCATATCACAAATGTTAGAGACATATTTTCTGTTTTGTGTGTCTGGAAGAAAAAGTATTGGCAGATGTGTTGGGATATTGTTGTGAGTGTCAGTCTTAAAAATCCAATTTGGTGGGGCTCTAGTCAAAATAAAAAGGCCGGAAATTGTTTATCAGTTTTTATTCAGACTTGTTTAACATGAGTTGAATATGTGTTGTAGCCTTTCACAAGCTTCTCAGCTTGTTACACTAGTTCTGTACCTGCTGACAGAACTAGTGTAACAGAGAGCGGTTTGGAGGCCTGTTGGTTGAAAATTCATTTTTTCAGTTCCTTCCATATCATTTCCATCGAGGCAGTTGAATGGAGGGCTTTCATGTGAGACAGTCCATTTCCTTGACTTTGTGGTTTTAGCCATTTTGTCACAACCAAACAGTGCCTCTACTAAGCATGTTTGTATTTTGTGCTCTACAGTTAGACAGATTTAAAGAGCCTCCAGCATTCGGGCCTATGTGCGACCTGATTTGGGCAGACCCTGGTGAGGACTATGGCAGTGAAAAAACATCAGAACATTTCAACCACAACTCCGTCAGAGGCTGCTCTTACTTTTTCAGGTATCACATAAAACTGCTGCTTTTAACATTACTGTTGCACTCTGCAGAAGTACTGCTCTTGTAAACCAATTTAATAATAATAATAATAATAATAATAATAATAATAATAATAATGATGATGATGAATCAAATAGAAAATGAGCTTGCATCGCGCAGGTCACAGGTTGTGGAGTCATTGTTTTATAGGTCAATCAGCTTATTGAGGCACTTTCAAAAATGGCCTTCTCAAAACAGGTTAGCAGATATAAACAGCATGTTCAAAATAGGTCAACACATTCAGTATGCCTTTACAAAATAGGTCAACAGATTCAAAGAGCTTCTTCACAATATTCTGTGGAAATGGGTCCAGCAATGGTCAAGAGCAGACAAACATGTTAGACATTAGCACATTTAAATGGCTTGTTTAGTATTCTGTGGGTTTAAAGATACAAAACGCTTATTCAGAATAGGAAACAACAGTCAGGTAATTATGTGTAATAAGATTAGAGAGGAAAAACATGTGAACAATGCCTGTCACAATCCTTTATGACAGAAAATGTTAGGTTGAGATAAGCTAAATCAGTTTGCCTGGAGCTAGTTACATCAGCTGTGTGCAAGTTGAGATGTAACCAGCTTCCCAAGTAAGTCTGTATTAAGTGAAGATAAATGCATCAGTGAATTAAGAGATTGCACCAGACCTTACCTGGAGATGGCAGCTTAGGGGAGTTGGTCAGCCACTTTGGATGGACATATCATAGCTTTCATTTTATGGTCTCCATGTGATTATAAGTACCTATGGGAAAATATGAGATATATGTCAGAATGTCTAAATAAAGGTTTCTTCTTGTTTAGAATGTGGTCAGTTTTCAACTGATCGAGGCTGACACAAAAGTGAGCCAAATACAATAGATGACCTGCATTCAGTGATGTCAGCGACTCTACACCTAACCTAGATGTAAAACACTGAAGTTGTTATGCCAACTGTCAGCCAGCCCCTTGTTTGATAAATCCAGGGGAAGGTATGATGACCTTCTACTCCAACAAATATATTGACAGCATTGTAGTCAGTGTGAACCTGAGCTAAGGCCTCAGTCACAAAGGCCTAGAGACCATCTGGCATCTTGGTGAAAAATGGACATTCCCTGAATGGCTGACAAGTCCCTGGGAAATCAACTGCTAAAACCCAAATTCACTCAGGCCTATAGACTGGTCAGTGACTTCCTGACAATGGGCAACTGCTTGCTAGCAAAATGTGTGTATTCCTCGACTGCTCGGTGGAGGTCACTGGCTCAAATTGGTCACAACCGGCTGTATGGTGCTGCACTGAAAACCCTCCTTCTGTTTGTTTTGGTTGTCAGCAGGTTGCTGTGTTCGCCAGACATTTGCATGGAAGACACCAACTTGTGTGCAAACACTTGCACACTTACTCACTAAGCAGTAGTGAAACATGAAAAGTGTTAGGCAAACCAGAAATGGGGAGTGTTCTCCTTCAGACTAAAGGTTGTTACTCTGGTTTGCAATGCGAGAGATCTGCTAGCAACCAAAGCATTCACAATGTTGTTTTTGGTGCAGCAGCATACTGTTTGCAATCGATTTCATCTTCTTTTTTTTTTTTAAACCTAGCAACCCAAAGTTGCCAGTGCGTCGCTGAGTGGTCTGTAGGCCCATGTGACTGATGCCTCAGAAAGCTAACATTAGATTAATATGTTAGCATCTCAATTAATGTAAAAGTATAACAGGTGCTATCATAATTTCAATTTTTGGTTAAAATGTTGTCTAAACCACTAATTAGATTTTTTTAAATTTTTTTTTTACATTTATATTTCGCAAAAATAAAAACAAAATATCTTAACTGATTGGCTAAAAGACTGTTACTGTTACAAACTGTGTGATTGCTGCTAACTCTGAAATGCACAGCTGTGTGCAAGAATATAAATAAAACATAGCTACCTTAATAAGGTTTTGGGAAATAAGAACACATTGATACTGAATATAGATTTGACTTGGTAGAGGTTTTGTGAAAGTCGTACTCGAGTTAATAATTGATAACTTTTGATTGGCAGTGCTATAGACATTTCCTCCTTTCAGGCAAGGTAAAGTGATTTTGTTTACTTGATCACTAGTTTAGATGAAATAGTGTAAGGACTGACCAGTTTATCAAATTTTATTTGTAATTATGATTTTGGCTTCCAGTGGTTAGAAAACCAAAGTAATAGTTGTTTTTATGTTCACAATAACACTCTTGTTTTGTCTTGTGTTGCAAGTCCCTTAGAGCCCAGATTTACTGACTGATTAGTTAAACTAGAGCCAAGACTATGGAAGGAGAGGTTTTAGTCATCAAGATTTACATCAAAAGAACTTGAAAGTAAAACAAGGTTTGCTTTGATGAACCTGCTGAATGATTATTTAACAGCTGCTTGCAGCATGCTCTCATTTATCTCTGCATCACTGAGGATCTCTCACCTGGTCTTCTTTGAGCAACACTCACTAGTGTTCCTCCAACGTCCCCCCCTTCCCCCTCCCCCCCTTTTTTCCTTTCTTATATTAATCAGTGTTTGTTCGTTTTAATTTAAAGTTCAAGGAAATCCACTGAGATTGTGGGTTGTTTTTTGTTGTTTTTTTTGTTGTTTTTACCCCCACTGGTCAATAATTGCATAGTGGTTGTGGAGTTGCTGAGTAAATGGGACAAATAATTGTGACTATGATTTTGCCTGCGTCGAATATTAATAGTGGTTAAAACATTAAAGTCTGCAATGTCTAAAGTCTGTTCATGTTGCAAATATCAGAAACTATTGGGGCTATTTTGATGTTGCTTTGCTTACTCCTGCTAATTTCCTGAGCTTATGGATTAGTTGTACTCTAAAGTAAAGTAGTTGTCCTCATCTCGCCTCTCTGCTTGTTCTAAACTTTTTGGAGAGGCCAGCCAATGCTGCTAAATGCCCATAAATACATCAGAGCAACCGCTGGATGCTGTGCATCTTTAAACTCTGAGCTCAAGGGCCAGAGGGCACAGCATGCTGAAAATAAACGTGAAGGCATTTCCTCGGGCCAATAGTCAATTAGTAACTGATCTTAAGAGGCCTCACGCTGCTCCGTCTAATGGTTTAAATTTGGAATAGGTTTTGACCCCTCTGTTACTGGTTTTAACTGGTCAGCCTTCTGTGTCTCTTTCTCTCTTTGCAGCTACTCAGCAGTCTGTGACTTTTTGGTAAATAATAATTTGCTGTCAGTAATAAGAGCCCATGAAGCACAGGATGCAGGGTAAGTGGTTGAAAATGCATTTCCAGCATTTGATGATATGGAACATGTTTAATGGGTCACTCTTATTTGTGGCTGCACAGGTATCGGATGTACAGAAAAAGCCAGACCACAGGTTTCCCTTCATTAATCACAATCTTTTCAGCTCCAAATTACTTAGATGTCTACAACAACAAAGGTCTCTGTCTTTTTTGTTTTTCTTCATGACCACTCTCATTGTTGTATTTTTCTTGCATTTACCCGACTTCAGTCCTTCAATGTCTCCTCCCATCTCCTCCCCTCTTTCTATCCTAGCTGCTGTATTAAAATACGAGAACAACGTGATGAACATCCGACAGTTCAACTGCTCCCCACACCCTTACTGGTTGCCCAACTTTATGGATGTCTTCACGTGGTCTCTGCCTTTTGTTGGAGAGAAGGGTACATCTGGTGCTGAGTTTGAAAAAAGTGGATTGGAGGCCAAAAACGATTCTTGTATTGAGCTATCTATGATTCGTTTACAGTGACGGAGATGCTGGTGAATGTACTCAACATTTGCTCCGACGATGAGCTCATGTCAGAGGGAGACGACCTGTATGAAGGTAGGTTTAAAACAATTTTTTTTTTTTAATGTATGTATATTGTTGCTGAAGAAGCATCCACTCTAAAACGTTCATTTAGAAATGTTTCTGATGAATACTTTACTCATAAACATAATGAGTGGCCTGGGACCAGTACAAATATAAAAAAAAAAGGAAAAAACCACTATGTTGGGGAGGTTCATTAGCAAATACTGCCAATCTGTTTTTGCACAGTGGTAATCTCTAAATTGAGAAGAAGCTGAAATGAAACCAGTGTGCATGCAGGCAAACTGTTTGTCCATTTAGCGATCTTTGGCAGTTTTTTTTCTCGAAGACCGACAGTCTACCTCTCTCTTTCTAACACGATACCTGACGGTCACCATTCTACTAACATCAGTAATATGATCAAAGCTATAACAGGCTGATGTTGTGCACATACTTTTCAGACTTTTTTTATAGTTACTGGTGTCCATGTACTCGTAGTGCTCCTAAAATCAAACACTTTTACTTGGTGATAAACCAGATTAATGTGTCCTGGATAGAGTTGTTTGTGTAGCGCTTCACAAACCTCTCAGTGGGTTTGAATTCTTGTTAGTTTGGATAAATACATCCAAACAATGACAAGAAAACTTATCACTTTCTTTCTGTTCTTCACACATTATAGTAACCTGTGAATTGTGATGGATCGTGAGCTGGATGAGCTACTAGACTTTGTTTTTAGTACATTGTTCTCCAGAATTGTGGCAGTCAGGAAACAAAGGAAATAATCTCTCTCACGGACACGCATCAAAAATTACTTTTCA
>VVHJ01026475.1:0-13156 GCA_015107715.1 Tylochromis polylepis
CTGCTGAATACTTTGGTAGACACAACACCTCCGTCAGCCCACGGCCGGTGTCTCATTCATAATCGCTGCTGGGTCCAGATTTATTACAGAGAGGGTTGACAATTTGCCCAGGAAAAGGGCACTACTGTCCAATGTATTTCATTCTGGCATTTTGTTTTTCTTAAGGGCATTTGCATTAGAGCAATGAAAGTTAACCTGTGTGTTTGTGCCTGCGTTGAAATTTTGGCTTGTTTGTATTTCACCTAATATCGTCTTAATCGTGTTTGTCGTCTTCAGATTAATGGCCAGGATGTACAGGACAGAGAGGAAGCCATGGCTGCACTCTCCAGTGACGAGTGTAGGAACATCATACTGCTGGTTGCCAGACCTGAGATGCAGGTGAGAAATAACCACACATTCACCTCACACTGACTTATTATGCACTGAAGTCAAATAGTAAAAACAAATTACCTTTACTTGTCTTTGGAAAAGAAAAGAAACTAAGTGTAAAATGAAAAAAGTGAAAATGTAAAAGAGAAGTGACAAAGACTTACAAAAGAATGGCCTTGGACCTCAGATAACCCAGCTGCATTTGAACTGCCTCCATACTGTACAACAGTGGATAATGGCATGTTTTTTTTAAATGGGTCTGCTGTAGTAAAATCACAACTATGCAAAGACCCACTACCAGAACTCCACTGCAGGTACTTTGGCCTGTGGTTGCTGACTTTCAGTCTCCTGCCCTTTCATATTCATTGATATGAATCCTACTTTGACTGCATGAAAGTCCTTTCCCCCCTAAATTTAGTAAAGTCCGAAGCGGTATATCCTATCAAGCTGGCACTCTTTGAAAGCAACAAAAATTACACTTATGCAACTACAATCCATTATTTTTAGCTACTGATTAAAGTGCATAGGCTGGACATAATTTACAGTTTACATAACCTGTATGGTTTACAATTTAGGCTTTTACTGTACTGTACTGTATATTTGCTCAAAGAAGATTTAGCAGTCTGGTGTAGCCAACAACCCCCTCCCACCACATATAACCACTCCTACTGCAAGCCACGACTGAGACACCTCATCATGTTTTATTTTTATGTAGCACCACTGTAATTGACTTCCAACGGTAAGCCATAAAAGCTAATGGCATGCTAATGTGGAGTGAGTTCAGGCCCAGGGCCGATGACAAACTAAGTGGAAGGACTCTGCCGCAGTGCAGAGGAGCAGGAAGCAATAGTAGGCTCTTTAATTAAATGCATTTTAGTAGTAAATCTGAAGTCATCAGATATGGATACCATTTGGTTTGCATCAGATGTACAAACAGATGATGGATGATGTGGATGATACGACCTAACAGGTTAAAAGTGATGGTCTTATGGCCATCAAGTTATGTTGTTCTGATTCTAAGAGTCCATGTTTAAAAGATGAGGAGTGTATATCTGTCAAATGTGTATCGTGATGCTTGTTATTCCCCAAAAAGGATAACAAAAATGTCACTAGCTTAAACCCTTTCCTTCACCATATGCTTTCCTTCTTCCTTCACCTATAGCTGGAAGAAGCCTGGCTGGATGATGAGCATAGCGAGTTCCTAGAGCAACTGAAGATGGAAATGTTGGAGGAGCAGCAAAGAGAGGAAATGGAATTAGCTGCCTTACAAGAGGAACAGGAGAATGAACAGGTCAGACAGCATCAAGACATATTGACCGTGCCAGTAATGAGCAAGTGAATGAAAAAGCTTATCTCCATGTAAGAAATTCTGAAGCTCTTTGTTTGCACTGTTCAGTATAATGAAGCCTCTAAAACTCAGTAAGGAGAAAAAAAAGACAGATCATTGCGAGAGATCATTATACACAGCCAATATTATCTTTGATGCCATTTCTATCACAAGACAAACTGTTCATTGACTTTCTTTGCAAAACCGAGTCAAAACAAGCTTCACCCTGTGAAATGTGAACATAAAATTCTGATTATGAATATTTATGGAGGGGGACTGTTGAACCATTTAAATTCCAAACATTAGTAACCGTGTTTTAAAATTCTGTTTTGCTGAGAGGATAGCATACCTCAAAAATCCATATAAATGGGACTTCAAAGACATGGCAGAGAGGAGACAATCCCTGAAGTAACAGAGCTGGTTAACAGAGTTATGCACAACAACATATGTATTCCTTCAGGAGAATGCAGAAGAGGGTTACACTTCTTGAACTCTTAAAAAAGTTTTTGTGACTTGTGTTTTTTTTTTTCCTCACTCCATAATTAAATCAGAGAATACATTCAGAATAAGCATGTTTCTGTATTACCAAATAGAAAATCTGTACATTTAGGTTAATTACCATGCTTTCAGAAAGAGTGTAGTTGTTGCACATTCATGTACAAAGCATGCTTATGTTGTACACAGCTGCATATTGTCATCTATCTAGAAGTAATTCACACTGATACTCTTCAACTTATTTCAGAGAGCAGAGGATGACAAGCCCACTTGTTCCACACTCCCTCATCATAAGGACAATGTACTGAGCATAAAGGACAGGATGGGGAACTCGCAGCATAATGTCATGGCACATATCCAGAAACGTCTGTCTCAGTGCCTGAAAGACAGTCGGGACACACACTCTACCACCAACTCCATGCAGCTAGAGGACAAAGCAGATGAGGATGATGATGAAACAGAAGGTGATCGCTTCCAGCAACTCTTGGAACTGAAGTGTCAAATACGCAACAGTGGCGAGTACGACCTGTTCTACAGTCGCCGGAGTACTATTGAGTGTAGCATGGGGGAGCAGGCGGGGGTACAGCATGAGCTGCGTATGCTCAATGAGGAACTGCGCAGCATCGAGCTTGAATGTCAGAACATCATGCAGGCCCATAAACTTCGTAAGGGTCAGCAATCTCCCTCACTGGGCCATTCTACACCCTCCACCAAAATCCAAAGTTTTCACTGCGGTGAGCCCCCAAAGGGTAAGCTGGCTGACATTAACGAGAGGCTAGAAAAATCGGACAAGGACAGCTCCAGTGCCTACAACACGGCAGAGAGTTCCCGCAGCACCCCTCTGGCAATGGACCGCTCCCCAGAGCACTCACTCCAGAGGATGGTTAGTCTTACAAACCAGAGGAACCTCTGCAGCGGCCTTGCTGCTGGTCACTCTCTTAGCCTGAGCCCCATCCCAGCGTGCCGCGCTCCAGTCCTGGGTAAGAGCAGCAGCCCTGACCACAGCAATCCTTCTGAGTCGGACCAAACACCTCAGGCTGAGGAAGAGATCGGAGGGAAACTAAACCAATGCGCCTCCCGAAATCCATACTTCTCACCTTCTCACAGTTCCCAGCAGAGGCAGACCAACATCCCAGCTCACGCCCGCCACTACCAGAGCTACATGCAGCTGATACAACAACGCTCAGCTGTAGAGTACGCTCAGAGCCAGCTCAGTCTACTTAGCGTCTGTAAAGAGCCTCAGAGGCCCATTACAGAGCCCAAGATGGAGTGGAAGGTCAAGATCCGTAGTGACGGTACCCGCTACATCACCAAGAGACCTGTGAGAGACAAGATCCTGAAGGAGCGAGCCCTAAAGATTAAAGAGGAACGCAGCGGGGGAATGACAACAGATGACGACGCAATGAGTGAAATGAAGATGGGGAGGTACTGGAGTAAAGAGGAAAGAAAGCAGCACCTCGTCAGAGCGAAAGAACAGAGGAAGAGGCGAGAATTCATGCAGCGCAGTCGGCTGGAGAGCTTGAGGGAGAACCCTCAGAGCAGCAGTGAGGGTCGAAAAGAAGTCAGCATCATAGAGCTCAGCCACAAGAAGATGATGAAGAAACGCAACAAGAAGATCTTGGATAACTGGATGACAATCCAGGAGCTGATGACTCATGGTACCAAGGCCCCAGAGGGAGCTAAGGTACACAATGCCTTCCTTTCAGTCACTACTGTATAAAAAAAACAAACACACACATTCTACCCCATGTGGTATGACATACTTGCCTCGTTAAATGTGGCATTTTTACATGGACAATAGGAATATTTTTCACACTTTGTAACCCAAAAAAAGCATTTTGTAAAGAATTTATCAGCGGCGTCATGACATTTTGATGTTTTTCAAGATTGTTTTTTTCACATCACTCTGTGGGGAAAAGGATTTTTTCTATGATACAATGACAATACAATTATTTTGTTACTTTACGCGAAACATGTTTATCTTTTCAATTATATTTTCATATTTATGTTGTAACCACTTAACTCAAGACAGTTCTAAGAGACTTTTTCTTTTCTTTTATGTAATATGCACACTTACCAATGGAGGATCAGCTGGTCATTTGCTTTTTACTTTTTTAAATAAATACAAACTAACGTATATGTATGCAGTCTGTGTCTCCTATTCAAAGCAAGGGAGACGTGGACATAGTTACTCCTCATTGTCCTGAATTTTAAAGACAGTTCCCATGGAAACGAGGAGGTGGGAGGGGGTAAAGATTTGGCGCTGCACGTTGAATTGAATTGTTATCAGCAATTTTGTAAAACCAGCTTTAAAAAAAAGTTGGATACCTCATTTTACAGCAAAACACGTGTTCTTTCTGTAACCTCAACAACAAAGCTACAAATTGGGAACAAAGCAAAGCTTCTGCACTAACAGTTTAGTGGAAAAATACATTTTTGGACACAGAATCGCATGTAAAAAGGACATTTAAAAAAAAGATGTCCTGACATGCTTTCTTTGTCTGGTTTAGCAGCTTTGGGTAAAATATTTGTATTCAGTTTTATTTTGTGTTTTACATTTTGTCTGCATATATGACAACAGATGAACCTTCCCATAGCTTTTACATATCAGTACTTTTTACTCTCCCACATACACCTTAACTCAGCATAGCCTTAACAACCAGACATGAATCAATGGTGATCAAGTTGCCAGTTGTGTGGCGACTTGATTTCAAACGCAAAACTGTCTGCGTATCTTTGCAACAGAGATATTTTGTTCAGACTTATTCATACATTGTATGATTTGAGTTTTTGACAACTGGAAACATTCATATATATTGTATAATAGTTCTGATTCATATTTGCAGTTACATCAAAGTGGTGTTAGGATGATTGCCACTGAGCAGGACTCAGAACACAGCATTTTAGAACTAGTGCGATAAACGGGTTGCCATTTATCAAAAGTCTTATAGTTCAGTTACATGTATAGTGAACTCCATCCAAATGAATACTTTTTAAGTGAAGTATTGTAAATTTGAAATTTTTGAAAACCAAGTCCTGTAGTGTTTTAAGTCGATGTCTGATGGTCTGAAGTAAAGCGTAGGTGGAACATTTGTAGCCAGGTAAAATGTGTTATAATGGTGATCTTTGCAAAAGAAATGATAATAAATTATTGGGGTTTTTTATATAACTTTGCACTGGACTGTGTTTTTTTTTTTTATTAAGAAAATTTGAATGAACACAATCTGCTGCTACTTTTAGTTGGTGCCAAAAACTTCCAAAAAATGCTGGTGAATGACACTGAACCTTGACATAGTAGTAATCTTAACATAATACTAATGAATTTTCCAATTCGTGTGTGATAATTGTGCATGAAAGTGGATAAAGAAGAGAGGTGGATGTTCTTGGGAAATGGTGTAAGCAGTAAAAGTAAACAGTGCAGAGTGACAAAAACTATAGCAAATCACCCCAGGGCACGGACCAGTCTTGTGAAGTGAAACAGAATTACTTGTTCACTCAGCACACATTCACCTTCTGTATCTCCTGAAAAGTGACTCACTGAATATGGTAAGTTATTAAACAGAAGGAGATTTCAATTAAAATCTGCTTCCACTTGAATGGCTTTGTGTTCATTAAAATGTGCCGACCACTTAATCATCGCTATGGCCTTGTCATACGCGCAGGGAGAGCTACTGGGATACTCTGGTATCTATGTTGTCTCAAGCTGTCAGTGTGCTATAGATGAAATTGAAGTGTCATGAAAACCATATTGCCCAAATACTGTTCTATACTTTGTTTTCATTTAACTGAGAACTTGTTTCATTTTAAGAAACTGGTAAAAATATGAAAACTCTTGTTGATATTGTTTTTAAAAAGAAAATGATTCCATGAATGAAATATAATTAATTTACACAAGGAGAAGTTCAGAAGGAGTTGCATTGTGTCGTTGTGGATCTAGAGAAAGCATGTGAGGATCTGTGGAGAGGAACTGTGGTACTGCATGAGGAAGTCAGGAGTTGGAGAGAAGTATTTGAAGGTGGTGCAGGACATGTATGAGGACAGCGACAGTTGGGAACTGTTTAGTAGGACTGACAGATCAGTTCAAAGTAGGGGTGGAATTACATCAGGGTCTCACCCCCTTCTTGTTTGTACTTATTGATGGACATGTTGACAGATGAGGTCAGGCGGAGTATCTTTGGACGCTATGATGCTTGCAGATGACATTGTGACCTGTAGTGAGAGGAGGAAGCAGGTGGAAGAGAGGTGGAGGTATGCCCTGGAGAAAAGAAGAATGAAAGTCAGTAGAAGCAAGACAAAGTACATGTGTATGAATGAGAGGGAGACGGGTGTAACAGTGAAGGCAGACAAGTTTATATACATGGCCAATGCAATGACAGAGAGTACAGGCAGTGTGGAGTTGGTGGAGACACGTGTCAGCGGTGATTTGTGACAGAAGGGTAACAGCAAGAGTGAAAGGGAAGGCTACAAGATATACTTAACACATTGCTTCAGGCAGACGATCAACTGTGGCAACCTCTAAAGGGAGCAGGTGAAAGAGGAAGATGTAGACACTGCTCCAAAATTATGGGAACACCTAAATCACACATCGTATTTTTGCAAGGGATTATAGGTCTTTCTTACTGAACTCATGCATTGGTTTCATGTCTGAGACAGCTGGATTGGATGTTAAATAGTCGACTTTCCTAGTACAAAGTCCATGCTAGCATCCATCTCAAAATAATGATGGAGATTGTCCGGTGAATTCAGAGGCCATGTGAGCGACATGTGAAAAAGGGGTAACCTTCTGACTTGACCCTCCCATTTTCTGGAGTACAAGCACCCCCTTAATGGTGTACTCGAATTTACAGAACATACTGTTTTATAATGCCAAGGTATCCCATTGGGTGACTTTTAGGTTGTACTCTATGGTCAGTGCAGTTTAATTTTTAATATATCGAGTGGTGCTTAAAAGCACTCCATTTATACACCTAGCATACATTAAATTTAACTTGGTGTTGAAAATCAGACTCACTCCATTTTTCCTCGACTCCATTTGCTCTCTTCTTGCTTGTTAATTCTCCCAGCCTGTATAGACCAAGACCATTATAATGCCAACGGAAAGCCAGAGAAGAAGCTGCGTAGGTTGTACCAACCAGTGCCAGAACTAGCCAAGTGCTTGCTAGCTAATTAAGTTCATCCCTGAGCCCCTGAAAGACCCAGTCAGGTGTAATTAAAACTAAGCCTGTGACAGCCATGGCATTTGTCAGAGCCAACCAGCAGTTCAAATACCCATACTGACTGAAATGTCAAGCAGATAACAGTGGCTCATCTACTCTTCGACACCCCCTTCCCCACTCACCCACCCACACACACACACACACACACGAAGTTATTGCCTCTGTTATAAATGTTTGCCGATAACCTTTAGGATTCCCTGAACAGCAAAAACTACAAATTCTCCCTCATTATTCAGCCAGGAAGGCCCATATTTATTGATGTACAGATCCACTTGACACATGATGGTGCCTTGTACTTTACAATGCTCCCTCTCCTTGATAATCTCAGAGACAAGAAACAACTGCTAATTGCCTCAGATCACGCATCTCTACATGTTTTGGAAATTTGGAAATGAATGGCAACTTTGATCTTTAGTACCATAACTGTTATGCTGTAGGAATTTGCCCCTGTCACATCAGATGCAGCCATGTGCTTATGGGTGCTGTGGACAGACTGCTAAAATGCTGAGCCAGTTGTTATAATGCTTAAATGCTTTAATCAAGGCAGTCATGCATCAGCTGATAGTGGCTTTATAGAGGACAAAATTACTTTGTGTGTCAGGATATTCTTAAAAACAACTCCAGGAGTGCTCTCCATCTTTTTTTTTTTTTAATGTCATAACATAAGATGAAGCATGCTGAGCCAGCTAACTGCTCTATGAAACACAGTGGTTCTTTGTGCTAATGTTTATCATGGTCACGAGTTTATGCATGCTAACATGTGAAGGCTGCTGGTTTGCACCTATGTTCAAATGCTAGCATCTCCCATCTCTGACATGACTGCTTTTGTACATGATTCCTTAAAATCAAAACAAAAACTTGACTAAACTAATATTTAGAACACCAGTTTGTTCAGATCCACATGTGGCAGCTACAGGGTGGTTTTTACAGGCTGAACAGCAGCAGGAATCAAGATCTGCACATTTATTTTCAGTAAGAG
Organism: Tylochromis polylepis; assembly: GCA_015107715.1. Lineage (NCBI taxonomy): Eukaryota > Metazoa > Chordata > Actinopteri > Cichliformes > Cichlidae > Tylochromis > Tylochromis polylepis. Next base: position 8,387 of record VVHJ01026475.1, read on the forward strand.
TAACACATGGCACGATCACAGGGAACCAAATTCTCTCCAAACCCTAAGAACAAAAGTTTTCCAGCTTTTCTTTTTGCCAAAGTACTTATTACAAATGATGTTACAGTCAATACCCTCAGAGTAGTTGCAGTAAAGGAAAGATGGAGTTAAAGTTAACCACCAAAAAAGAAAAAAAAAATCTTCAGTAAATATTTCATCCTGTAGTTCAAATATAATTATAAGTGTCTCCTCTGAGGAAAAATTATTTTTTTACACATATTTTTAGGCTGTTTATGCAAAAGGGTCATACTAAAAGAGTACACAAGAATATTATAAACAACAGTCCAATACAATAAAAGTCAATCTACCTATCATGATGCAGCTAACCGTCACTCAGTCACATGGTAGCAACTCAGGGTCAAGACAGCCGTGTGAAGTTCAATCAAAACATCAGAATGGGAAAGTCTGCCTCCCCTGACTCCCAACCAGTTGCAGCTGATGCCCTGGTTTAAGCCTGGTTTTGCCGAAGGTTTCTTCCTGTTAAAAGTGAGTTTTTCCTTCACACTGTTGCCAACTGCTTGCTCTTAGGGGGTCCTTTGACTGTTGGGGTTTTCTCTGTATTATTGTAGGGTCTTTACAATATAAAGTGCCTTGAGGTAACTATTTGTCACGTCTGGCGGGGCAGACGTGGAGAAATTGAGGAGGAGCCGCAACTTAAAGTACAGTGGACTCACATCACATTTTATGACTCACAGTCCAGAAATCCAGAGATTTCTAAACATCTTTCTTTTAACTGGATGGGATACTGGTTGATTTGCCTCTTTGAAATACACCATATAACACTGGTTGTGGATCTGAGTACAGCTTCTATGTTTAGCCATCCTGGTTTTTTATATTCAGAAATCAGCATCAATATAAAAACTAACTAAATAAATAAAAATCCTGGTGCTCATATGTGACAGTGAAATAAAATTATCCGCCATTATCAAAATGGGGGACCAACAAACAAACCACCATCCATCAAGTCATGCCACATCTAAACAGGCCAGTAAAAATGTTATAGTTTTGTTAATAGAATTAATAGAATTATTTGAAAAATCTAATTATCTATTGTGTTACTGTGTCAGTCTTTGCTTCATCACAGTTTGCGTATTCAAACTCTCTGGTGGATATGTTTGCATGTCATTACTGGCAGAGATCTTTTATTGCTTCTTAGAAACATTTGGACTTTCTCTCCCTCTGTTCCTACACCCTGAGTTTTATGTGTCATTTGTTGTCTCATTTTCACCTCAGCCAAAAGCATTTGGAGACCTATTAAGCAAAAACCTGTGACTATTCCAGAGCATAATTAGAGCTCTAATTACAATTCATTATTCATAAAATGGGTGAACCAAACTGCAGTACATACTGCTGAAATCTCAGATATGTACTATTTGGAAGTACAATTAGAACATGTATAATACTCCCTAAAACATATTGTAATACTGTTAACTGTGGAAAGATATGTGTTACTATGTTATTCATAGACACACATTGCAGATTTCAAGAGCTATTTAATGCCCCTGTTGGTGGAAACATGACCTCACTTCAACAATCCACTACCACCACGGCTGAAATCATACGTGTAAACAAAAATCTAACAATGGTTCAAACTACTTTTAATTCACCTGCTCATCTATTTCGGTATTCAGTCATTCTGCACTTGGATCAAAGAAGTACAACACAAATTCACATTTGCTGCTAACTCAGGCCCACATACACAGTTCCCATCACAAGTCATATACTAACATTCAGTGAAAGCTCAGTTTGGGATCTACAAATAGTTTTGTCTTTTAAATTTTTTTTTCAGTCCTCACCTCCATTACCTGAACTGGTAGGTCACTTGTCCTGGGGTTTTTTTTTTCCTCCTGCCTCCAAGGTGGAAAAGATTGCCATGTGGTGTTAACCATGCAAACTCTGTGCTGTACACAAATGTAACACAATTGTAACCTTTGTACATTCATTGTCTCTGTGAATCCCATTAACATTCCTGTAAAGTTCCTCTTCCTCTTATTCATGAGCCCCGGGTCAGAGTCCGTATCCAATAGAAATTACTATTATAATTCTCAGTCTGTGATTGCCTCACTGAGGTTTAGAATTAATAAATAATGTCGGCAGTCAGTGCACAGGATGTGTCTCCAATTTATTACACAATGTAAACACTTATCCCCCCACCGCCTTTTATGTTATTTAGGTGTCAGCATCACAAGAAAGTACAGGGTCTTTTTTATTAGCTATAGTGAGCTCATCAATTACCATTTCATATTCATATGTAAGACACTATGTAGTCCTGTCATAAAGGAATTTCATAATTTCACTCGTCTTCACATTTATTTAATTGGCTCCTGGTGTGACTCCTAATGAAATTGCATGTAGAGTGAGACTATAAGTCATATTTCTGTATTTCTGCCACTGTAGGGTTTTTTTCTCCTGAGTGCGTTCTGAGTAGAGGGACACCTGCTCTGTGAGTAATGAGAATCTTGCCAGGAGGCCTTGTGGGTCAGAGCTCAGCTCTTCACTGCTTCCAGGCTTTCCCACAGGCGAGTGAAGCTGGGAATGATCCCCATTACTCACTGACTTGATCTCTGCACACGCACAAAGTATAAGCACTGCTTCTTTTAACACACCGTGTAAGTCAGCTTAATTATATCTGTATCAACTAACTAATCATACACATCTACGGCTCCCAAAATGACAGATGCAAGCAAAGAACAGTTAATTTTACAGTGAAATTTTCACAGAATAGTATGATCTGCTCGTCCGTTGAAATATTTAATGATTTAGGATAAATTGTTTAATTACTACACAGAGAATGATTATTCATAGTTCTTCTCGATTTGTTATTTTGATTAGAAATAAGCTCCATCTTCAGGAAATGCCATTATTGCCCAACATTAACTGCTGCTTTTTCCAAATCTGCTAATGATAGCTTTTTGTTTTCTGATGTAGAAACAGTAATAGCATCACATCGTTTGAAGCTTTGTTTGGAGACGGCCTGGGAAAATTCCACACACCAAAGCTGAAAGTGCCTTTTCCCAATTAACTACTTAAATCAGCTCCGCAGCTGAAAACCTCCTCTCTGTTTTAGTCATTAATTTGCTCACCTCTCTCCTCTATTATGATGTGCATTAACAGTTCATTCATCATTTTAACTCCTTTGAAGTATAATTTGTAGCTACACAAGAAAAGGCAGATTTCATCTCCTAAAGATTGGCCTGTGTTGCCTTTGAAGTAAGCTGATCAAGGTGTGATGCTGTCCAGAAGAGGCTGGTGAACAACTGGAGGATTTAGTGAATGCCCAGAAAAAACAAAACAAAAAAAAAACAAAAAACTGAGATGTAGCTGACTGCACAGCAGAGCCTTTTTCACAGTGACTGACCTTGAAGCTGGACCGGACCATTATATTTTATTACTGTAGGTTACAGAAGTCTGTGCAAGCTTTATGATTCATTGCTACTGATTTCATAGTGCTTTGCAAACCATTTGACAGTGCTGAGTTTTAAAAAAGAAGACAACAGAGGTGGAGTCATAGCCACAGAGAGCAATGGCCTTTGTTGTAAAGTTAAATTTAACTTGAGCAAGTCAGCTAAGTAACATCATCACCTTACAATGACACAAATGGGTCAGAATCTTATAAAATAGAAAAACTATATCCCTCCATCTTTGTCCTGACTTTAATTTCTTTCTGTTAATATGAAAAGGTTACAGCTATTATGTGACATATCCCTTGGTAAATTTAAGAGAAGGTCATATTTAAAGCAAATTTGAGAAGACACATTCATCAGAGGGTGCTGCTGCAATAGTGCTGTTAGTTTCGATATCAGCCTCTGTAGCTTCACTAATAGTGCAGAATCATAAAGTAGAGCAGCAGAATCCTCATTGGGAGGAATATACACCGCAATACGCATTCGTGTTCTCAATAGCAGATGGGCTATACATCACTGTCACCCTGATCCTGCTTTTTTGAATTTCCTATTTGCATGGCACACAGTGAGAATGTGCTCCATGAATATCACTGATAACTGCAGTATGCAAAGACAACAATGGCTGCATAAGCCAGATGTGAATCTGCTAGCAAAAGAAGTTACGCATTATGCAATTTGTCTTTACCACGACTGCCACTGAAAATCTGTTGCAGCCCAGGCAGAAATCACATATTGAAGCTTCATTTACATTTAGTCATTTCAGTTTATAGGTACAGTGTATAAAATCTCATCACTAGATGTCAGTAGATTGCAGATTCTAGTCAGCTGAGTTCTGTTTTGTTATCCCTCCCAATTGTAGGACAAAAAATGGCTCCCATTCAGCTGTTTTAAGTGTAGTCTAGTAATCTTTTCCTTAGCTGTCAAAATTCCAGGTGTCCATGTTTGTTTACTCTATAAGAGCCTAGAAAACCTTGTGCAAGGAGTCAAATACAGGTTGTCAAAGAAACTCACTTGTGTCCAATGCCAGAGATACTGAGGTGAGTGTCGATAATATGCTGAACTTTTCTGTTGACAAGCGCTGCTGTTTTGGCCACTGTTAGCGGTTGCCATCATTAGGAAACTTTCTTTAAAGTGGATCTCACACTGTTGGACTTAGCAAATAAACATATATATATATATATACACACACACACACACACACACACACACACACACACACACACACACACACACACACACATATCTATCTATCTATCTATCTATCTATCTATCTAGATAGATAGATAGATAGATAGATAGATAGATAGATAGATAGATAGATAGATAG
>VVHJ01026477.1:0-16004 GCA_015107715.1 Tylochromis polylepis
CGGAAATGACGCAGGTCGAATCGTCTTACGTTTCACGCATGCGCGGTACAGGAACGTAAGCGTTTTCGGAAACGATTGAAAACGATAGTGTGGACACGGAGCGTTTTAAGATGAAAACGCCGTTTTCAAATTTATCCGGAGTAGTGTAAACGTAGTCTGAAACAACATATATAAAAAAGCTACGCAGGTGTTTACATTAGTCTTTAATTTTAGCTGTTTCACAGATGTACAAATTGCAAATTTTGACATCGAGGACATGCATATTCTTGATTAACTGTTGTAATCATCGAAATTCCACATCTGCTTGCAATGTTTGTTTGTTTTTTACCTATTTTCAGATTAGTTATCCTTTTTTTATTTCAGCAAACCACTAAAAATGATTGAAATATGTAATTGCACTTATCAAAACTGAAGCAAACTCTTGTTGGAAGGTTGGTGAATAAAATTAACCTCATAGTAACCTATATTATTTGACAGGACAAACACGGCTGGGAGGTCCAGGGTAAGGATGTAGGGCAGTTTAAAACTGTGTACGAATGGGTCTTTTGTACTAGGCTGTAAACATAGTTGGGCTTTTGAACATGGGAGTCTATGGAGATTGATTGGAGCCAAATGGCCATTAGAGGAACTGCAGTTTCTGGTACCACTGGCTTCACCTTTTATCCCTAAAGGTCACTGCTTGGAAGTTATGCTCACAAGAGATGAGAAGCTTTTTAATTTTCCTGGTGTGGCTATAAGGCTAATGGGTAGCTGTCTTAAAGTGAATGCTTCCAAAGCAAAATAACTGGGGATTTTTTTTTTTTTTGCCTTAAATTGTTTTCAAATTTGAATTTTTGAAAAATATAATAAAGTCAGATTTCTTCAGCATCACTTATGATGCAACAAAAAATTAAATAACTAAATAAAATAAACCATAGCACAATGATGGAAGTTTTTTAGTAACAGTTGGATTAAAGTCCACTTCTGGCATCTTAATTTTGCTAATTGATGTTTAAGTATGAATAAGGTTTGGTTAGAAAACGTTTAAGCGTTAATAAGTCTTTATCTCTACAGCTGATGTATAAGTTTCTCAAGAATGCTGATCCCTTAGTGTAATTTAGTTTTTTCCCACCACTTACAGACATCAAAACTGCAAATTCCATTCACACAAGAAAAGGATTGTAAATCATTTTGCACTGTTTATGTTTGCTGTAACTTCATTTTTTTTCCACCACCCTCCCTTTCACTCCCAGAACTCCTTTCTGCACAGGCTGCTTCAGTGACTACGGAGGAAAGAAGTTAAATTTTACTTTTGTTTCTATTTTTTTTCCCCTCCCCTCCTCTGTCCCTTCTACATATTCAAACTCACTTCTAACAAAATTGCCTTTTCTTGTATGTGGGAGCCAGAAAATAGTTCTTAAAAGTCTTATGAGTGAAAAGGATGTTACCTCATTAAAGAAGAGGCCATAAATCTGTCTCGCTCCTCAGCAGCACCGATCCACATCTGGCCATTCACTTCAGCCACTCATGGTTTCTCATTCTCGCTGAGCCCCGGATGGGATTTATGGTTTATTCTGCTTTTGTCACATGTTGTTTAGTCCAGTTTCCCTATCAGCGATCTCATGTTAGTACCATCCCTTGTAATGTTTGGGATTTTTGCCAAAGTGTAATGCTCTTTGCATCAAGAAAGACTAAGACTGTCTCCGTGAGAGTGCTTAAAGTGGCTCTGTAGCTGAATGTGCTAACTGCTTCTGTCCAGGATGATTTCCTCCTGAGATAACCAGGAATCAACCTGCATGAATGCATTTTAACTAGGAAAATAAGGTTCTTTTGATTCTTGATTCAGGGCTAGACTTTTATTTTGAAAAAAACTATATATGTGCAAGATGTGTGTCTTAAAACAATAAGTGACTTACTGTTTTAATTTATTTCAGCTAAGGTTGTTTGTGAAGGGGGAAAAATCATTTGATGATCAGCATATTCGTTTTAACTTTACTCATTCTTTTTGTTTCAGTTCAATGACAGTTTTTACAATTACATTGTCACACACACCTCAGATCTTAATGACTCAGTTTAAACACAAATTATTTTATAATGATGTGGTGGTGGCGTAATGGTGTAGGTGATCTTTTCTTGGTATCCTTTTCTTGGTATTTGTCCAAGTGCTTTATACCCTCCACAGTCACCAGATCTAGTCATATAGAGAGCACCTTTGTTGGGATAGCAGATTCACATCATATAGGTGCAGCTGCCAAATCTGCAGCAACTTTATGATGCTGTTATCTCAATACAGACCAAATTTTCTGAGGAATGTTTCCAACACCTTTTTCAAGCGATGCCATGAAGGATTCAGGCAATTCTGGAGGAAAAAGAGGATCCAACACAGTACTACTAAGGTTTTACTCCCTGAAGTCTGAAGAGACCTGCATGTTTCTGCACAGCCCTTTGCTGACACTCACCTACACTGTCACCAGACAGACATCTTTGAAGCTGCTTATCTTAAACTAGCTGAGGTTATAATTGTGCAAGAAAAGTGGTATCACACCTTCTTTATGGAGCAGTGTCTGGGAGGGATCTGAAATTCTCCCTTCATGTGTCTCATCAAGCAACTTTGAAAATGCCTCCAAGACGGGCAAAGGAGAAAGAACCCATGGAGAGCTCTTAATTTTTTTAATCACTCTAGTAGCAAGCTTTTGAAGGAAAAAGTTACACTGCAGTAGAGAGCCAAAGTCCACAAAGTTAAGTAGATATAGAGTGGTGTTCTTTTAATTTTGAGCACAATCCTTTAATGACCTATTGGGACAATGGTCTTGTTGTACCAACCCCAAAGAAGAGACACTTGTTCATGTGTGTATGATAATATGTATAGTGACAAAGCAGATCGTGAGGCAGGAGTACGTGGAAAACAGGGTGGCACTTATTAAACAAAGATGCCACATAAACAAAGGAAAAACCCCAGGCATTCATCCAAAGGAAAGGCAAGTAAAATAAAACTGCAAGCTGCCAACTCTTCTCCCTCCGATATTACGCAGTTCTTGTACTTAGGCCTTCACAGACTCACCTGCATGGTCTAAAAATGGGCTACCAAAACCTGGGTACATATTCTGTACATCTATGTGGCTCCATAGTTTACACTTTTACCTAACATGTGAAAGAGCCCTGGTTTGATTCTGAGAGAAGACACAAATCTCCAGGAAATCAAACTTGGAGCTACCCACCGTGAATAAGGGGGCAGCTGAAAGTAGCTGTACATCTATCTGTGTAAAGAAAAAGACTTCTCCTGTGCCCCAGTTATTCACTGCTCTACTAATCATGGAAACCTGTCTTCACTATCACTGATTATCAGCTGACTCCCAGGTCCAGTTGACCAACTCATCTACCAAAACACACAACAGAAACCCACACACCACACAGATAACATGTGGGAACTGAGCACAGTGAAAAGCTCTCCTAAATCTTAACCCAAAATGCTTAACCCAAACCTGAGTCATAGATGTGCTTAATCCTTAATAACGCAGCTGTCATCAGTTTTCCAAGAGCAATATGTACAAGTTTTGGAAGGTATAGACAAACAATGTCCTGCTGTTAAGGTCAGTGCATGACAAAACACCTCTTTGTGTTCTTCTGGTTGGCACAAAGGATCAGCCACTTGATTTTCTACAGTGTAAAATATTTTGTAAGCGCGATTAAAACTTGCTAATGAGGGCAACAAAACAATCAAACAAGCTTTAATAATTTTAACACGGCATACACACAAACACGTCACTAAAAACTCACACAAACCACAGTGTGTGTATTTCTCCTGGTTTTGTTCTGTATTTGTGTGGCTTTTTACCCTTTTCCTCTTTCACTACTTCATAACCGAATGAAGATTAGCCTTCTGGGCAGACAGGCATCCACTCCCTTCTCCCACGGTCTCTCACAGCCAATAGATCAGTGTAAAAGCAAACCTGTGACATCGGGTCATGATATACTGTGACTCAACTTTAAGTGTGCGTACAGGTCGGAATCTCTCTGTACGTGTAGACAGAAGCGCTGAGGCCGCAGGCTAACACGCAACGCCAGACGCTTCCAATTACATCTCCGTGTCTGTCAGGGAGCCTCCGAGCTTTGGCCTTTATGAGCACACCGTGGCCTGGATGGCAGAGATACATGCGTCTGTTTGCGGCCCACAGCACCTTTTTTTTGAGCGTCCAACAGCTGATTTTGTCTCAACTTCCATTTTCGAATAGTTCAAAAATATTAATCTGACGATATAGGCACTGTCAATTCATTAAAATAAATGAGATGCAAGCATTTTGTATTGGTTTCTCTAGCCTGTGTGGTACTGCAGTCCAAACTTGCACAGGATGGCAGTGAAATAAATTAATTTATAACTCCAATTTTGGTGTCAGGTTAAAAGATTGAGTGCTTAAGACCACAGCAACCACTGAGGACACTGGGGTCACGTCCTCAGAACTGACTCCTGGTATTCTGGGCTTTTTTATGACCTGAGAATGAACTTTTCTCTGCTGACTTTCTGAAAACCTGATTAAAAGAAAAACTGTTTTTATTTTTACTTTAACAATGGAAAAGACTTTGAAGCAATATTTTAGTACCGACTGAACAAGATTTAAAACTTAAATACAGGCAATATATAAAATTACAATACTGTGAAAAAGTTCACCGCTCATCTCATCATATGTTGTTGGAAAATGGGTTACACATGCAGCAGTTTATTGAAACGTGCAAACACACATTGAATTAAAGTATATAAGGCAAAAACAGAATTTGCACGATTCTTATGAAATTTAAAAAGTCAATATTTGTTGGGACCACTTTTATTTTTCAACATTCAAAGCTCTTCTTCAGATGTTGGCTGTCCTTTGTTCCCTTTGTCGAGACAATCCCACTCAGCTTAAATAATGTTGAGGTTTGGGCTCTAGGGAGGCCAATCCATGACTGATGGTATTCTGCTGTGTGTAATATTAAGAATATTCTGAATCGTGAGATGCTGACTTGTCAGATATTGAGGTAGAGGAAAGGTATTTGGGGAATTTCTAGATTTACTGCAGGCTTCTTTTCAAGTTACAGATCTAAGCACAGTCAGCATTAGGAAACAAAAATAGGGTAAAAAAGCTTCCCAGCTTAGTAACCACTAATTCACTCCAATATGAATAAGTGAGGCCCTGATCTGTGTTTTTCGAGCTGCACAAAGTCCTCAGAATATTTGTCTGTTGTGAACATTTTTCATTTCAGAGGTAATTATTTCTTACTATACTTCCTAATCATTGTAGAGTTCATCAAAAGTAGTAGTACATCCAAAAATGTGACTTAGAAACAGGATGTTACTGTGCATAATGCCCAAAAAATAGAAGACAATTTTTCATTATTTAAACGATTTAAACCCAATGTTGTAGTGTTGAAACTGAGAAAATGTGTTCTTGGAAAATAAATGCTAATTTAGAATTTCATCATAATAAATAAATATATTAAAAATATAACAAATTAAAATCCTGTAGTTGTCTTTGTGTTTCAGCGGAGTGCAATTGCTTGTGATTTATCCACTCATCCACCCATTTTCCTGACCGCTTATCCAGCTTAGGTTCCTGAGGGGCCGGAGCCTATCCCAGCTGCCAGTCCATCACGGGGCTACCTGTGATTTATATCCTACAAAAAACACATTTGTACTCTTACTTAAAAGCACCAAGCATCTTAAACTGATGCCTGTGACCTCTGTCGAGGTCATCCACAACTTTGATTATTTCCTTTGTTGGATGGATTTAACTCTCTTTCAGTCACTGTGTTTCATTTCATGTCAGTATTCTCATAATTCCTTCATTCTTGTCTCTTTACATAATAAAAGGCACAAAACTGACCACAAAGACCTTTTGTATTAATGCTTCAGTTCTTTAATTAAGTTACACTGACTGTAAAGCTTGTTGTTTTATTCATAGCTACAGGCTGGATCTTTATGACATTTTAAAACTTCTTTTCTTAGCAGCGCAGCAAGTTGATTTACCGATGTTATCGTTCTGTTCTCATGATTTTGGCTATGATATTAATTGGCTCAAGATTAGAATTGTGGGATTTTTTTTTAAGAGGGAATGCGATTACAGTACAGAGACAGGAAACATGGGAGAGATAAGAGGAGGCCACATGGCTTGCGTCCCAGTTCTTCGAAAGGTTTCATAATTAAAGTAGTGTTTACCATTGGGGTGAACAGTGTCACTGATTTAAATTGGACGAGTTGGGGCGGGGCGGGGGTGGGATGTGCAGATGCTCCAGAGTGTTTTTATTGGAAGCATTTTGTGAGGTATGTCTTGGTCCAGACTAATTCCAACTGCAATGTTTGTTGTGAGTGAGGAACATGCAGCAAAAATACGCTATTGTACCCGTTGTGTTCGAAAAGTATTATAAAGGGGGGAGCAGTGCATTAAAAATATAAGAAGGGGTCCTTACCAAGTGTCAGTATGTCATGAGCCGGGAGTGATCTTAAGGCAGGGTATTACCAAAGTCTTATGGCTGGTTCAGCATAAACACACTCCTACAAAGTCTTGCAGATGGTTTAAATTTCAGTCAGGAATGGATAAAATCTTTTTTGGGGTACAATGTTTCCACTTTTCTTGGCAAACTAAGTTAGCAAACTCAGGCAATGGTGAATAAAATGGCATTTACATAGTTTACTTACATTTATTTACTTATGTATCTTCTTGAAGTCTTAATTGTCCAAAAGTTACTTCTTCCCTTTCCCAGTCAGGATAAAACTGGCTCATAGAAAACTATGGTCTCCAGGTGGAGGCAAGCTAAACATTAGCATGTGTCCAATACTTTGTATTTTATTTGAAGGCCATGGGAATGGACGACTTACTGCAGTTTGCTAAAACTATATATTTAGCACCAACTTTCTTTCATGAGGATAAGACCGGTAAGGTTCTCTGTCTTTAACATACCCAACATTCTTGTTTTGCAGTGTAATATCTGGCATGGTAAACAGGCTGGTTCTTACATTGCACTTTATACAACATACCTCATTCACCCATTCACACCAACACCTTTTTCCATGCTTTAGTGCTTTCTATCTAACATTTACACACTTTCACACTCCAGTGGATGCATCAAAGAGCAGCTTGGGGTTAGTATCTTGCCCGAGCACATTTGGCGTGCAGACGGGAGCAGACAGGCATCAAACCAACCTTCTGATTAGTAGATGACCGGCTTTACCTCCTGAGCTACAGCTACCCCATACTTCTGTTAGTGAATCTGTAAAACATGCAGAACTTTAGGATTTAGCTTTATCCGCATCGTGCAACAAGCAGCACATCCAGTTCAAACGGCGCACACTCATCCTGTCAGCTGCACAGCTCTGCGACATCAGCTGAGCCTCAGGCCGCTGTGACGTGCTGCAGCTTCAAAGCTGCTGCTCGTCTGGCGCACGCCAAAACCAGTTACAGTGGTGGAGAGCAGACCACCGCCACACAAAGGAAGCTTTGCTTTAATGTTATCAGAGACTGATCCATGTCTGTACAGCGCTGTAATGATGCTGTATTTCCCTGCCTGGCTGACAATGGCCTTATGGCTTTTATAAAGCGGGCCCTAATACAACTATACACCATTAGAGAGCCACTTTTATTACGTTTCCAGCTCTGGAGAAGCCCATTCATCTCCAGCGAGATGGATTGCTCTTGTTTTTTGTGATCATCAAGATGAATGTGTTTTTGTTTCCCTTTGGCGTTGATGGGGGTAGATGGGGCCTGCTGAGCGTCTCTGCAGAATCAGAAAAGCATAAAACACAGATTATCTTTTATATATTTGTTAAAGACATTGCAATAAAAGACTTTTTACTGCATTTACCTTGAGGAAAATCTTTTGCCCATTTCAGATTAAATGCAAATTTTGCCTAGTCTCAGCATTGCTTTTTTTTAAAAATAGATTTTAAAAGAATATGATTTTAATCCGTGCTCTTAAACATGTGTCAGTATATCTGACAACTTTATCTTGCACTTGATGCTACCTCATGCTTTTATGTATGTGAATCTGTGTTATATTACAGAGTTTTTATGCTTGTTTTTATTTATTTTAAAGCATCACGTAGAAGTAGAACTCCTAATTTGATTGTATTGCTATATACAATGAGAATAAATGCTTTATTTCTTCTGATTCTGCAGTGCTCTGTAGCATACAAACTTCAGATTATGGCCAGTTAAATATGTGTTACAAACCTATTCTTAAGACATTAAATTATATACTTATGTTATCAGCAAGAGCAAAAGGATAGCAGGAAATATGAAATAAAAAACAGACCTCTGCACAGTCCCATTAAAAAATGTAAATATAAAAATCTACACCTGTACAGTGATGTTTGCTTTTAATTTTGAGTCATTCAATAAAAATACTGTTTGCTTAATAAGAAAATGAATTAAAGTGTGCAAATACACACAGTTGATTAACTCCTATACATATAAGCAATCTGTACATAACTACAAATGATGTCATTGCTGAAATATTAGTATAATTTGCATAATGCCGTATGTCTTTGTTCTTCAACCTCATGTATTTGGTGTTGTTACCATCATTTTGTGCCACATGTAACTGAAAGGAGAAAAAAAAAGAAACAAGTCCTTCTCTATAATTTCTAATCTGGGAGTCTCTGATTACTTATAGTAGCCCTCACTAACTATGACAAAGACAACACATCCTCTTCCTCAGTTCCTGCTTTGATAGTGAAAGTGTTTCCAGTCTGTTTAACGCTCCCTCAGACATCTGAGGACACGCTGACAGTTATGGCATTCAGTTCTTTATCCGCAGCAGTAAGCAACAGGTCTGTCTGCGTGGACCATAAACTCTTTATCAAGACCAAAGCGGTGGGCTTGGACATTCCTCTGCTCCGACTAGCTGTGTTTTGTTTATTTGAAACAGAGTTGTAAAAGATGTTCCAAACCGATCTGGTGCGGGTCAGACTGCTGCCGAGGCTTTGATGAGCAACTGTAACTGCAGACTGCCCCTATACAGCCCCCCAATCCCCAGCTATGGACTCTCTGAACAACCAAAACCCCAAATCTAAATGGGGGCCTTTGATGTGGCTGGATGGTGCCTGTTGTTATTGTTTGTATCAGGGCTTATCACCACCTTGCATGCATCACAAAGGTTGTGAAAGGCTGGAGCATGATGTCATTTTCAGCACTTTTTTTTTTTGCACGTTATTTCATGCAGTAAAAATACTGAATTTTGTTTGAAGCCAAAACTGATCTTCATCTTTTCCTCTTCTTTTCTTTTTCTCTTCTCCTCTCCGCTCCTCAGTACAGCCAGACTCTCCCTGATAAGGATGATGGATGGGGCAGAACTCTGGCTCCAGCCAAGCCCGGCAGCTTCCTGGGAGCTGAGAGATACTGAGTGGGAGGTGGAGGGGACTGTGTTGGGCAGGGAGTCGGGGAGCAGCGAAGGTGGAGGGGGGTGTGTGGGTTGCTTGGCTGTGCCCTGTGCTGTCCATATGGTAATACTCCCAAATGAAATAATACCATAAAGGGTGTGTCGTTTCGCTTGTTTTCAGATTAGTGGCTATCGACGAGGTTAAAGCAGCCAGGAGGATCAGCCTTATTACTTTTACCTCACCGCCTGATCCTGAACCACAGTGTGGTGAGATCGAGTTAAAAAAAAACAATAGCAGCAAATGAGTGCTGTATACTTTATGAAAAATACTCCTGACTTTTGTGCAATTTTGTGTCTTTTGCTCACTTTTAATCTGAGGCTGGGAGCACTTAACACATCTTCTCTATGCTGCAGAATTTCTTCAATAATACCATTCAAAGGTTCTCATTTTTTATCTTAAAAGTCGTTAATCAAAAATGTTCTGAGGGGGCTAAAAAATGGGGAACTCCCTTTTTACAGTTAGTTTTAAATAAGCATGTGAATGAACTGAACTTCTTATTGTGTGTGAAGAATGTGACCACCCTCATTGTTGTAGAATTGTAGATATCATATCTACGTTTGCACATTATGTGTCTGCAAACATGGAAGCATATGATTGGCTGATCAATACACCTTTGAAAAAACATGGTGAGGCAGGATGAACTGATCTGATGCCCATCATGTGGCGACAAGTATCGGGTGTCAGTTTGTAGCTTCATCAGCTTTGGCTGAAAATAAAAAAACTGTTGCTTCTTCTCCAGCAACGTAAACATGCCGCTGGGGACACAAAAGACTTTTAGAATAAAGTGATATTTTAAGAATGAAAGCAATTCAAGAAAGTCACAGTTGGCTCAGTATAAGGTTATCAACTTTTGGCAACGTTAGGTGTAACACGTTTCAAAGTAATGCATAACTGTAATCATATTATATTTTTAAGTAATGCAGTAATGTGATGGCTTTCTGTACTGATTACCTAGGTAAAAAATGGCTCTTCAATTATTTGCATGATGGGTGCATAGAAAGGAAGAAAACAAGTATTTATTTTCCTTCCTGCGTAAATCAGCTGATTTCAGTTCAGTTCAGTTTTGAGGAAAGGAGATAGCATGGATGATAGCATGATGGTAAAGTGCAGGATGAAGTCCTGCTTCATCCAGGAGACAAACAACTGTGTTATACTGTTTTGCTAACACAACTTCAGCTCCTTCCAGGCATCTGCATAGACATCATCCCAACATAAAGCTAGAGACTGTGGAAGTTCTCAGTCACCCAGGCCACGGTAGTCTTAAGAGCTTGAAAAGGGGCGGGGGAACCACCCGGGACTCATCAATATAAATGTGGTGCAAAGTGATACTTGTGTGCATATTTTAATAAGATGCCTCTTCATAATCATTTAACATGTATGTTGTATCTTGTATGTTTATAAAGCAATAAAATATACACTGTTAGGGGAAGTTTCTTCTAAAATGATGGGTTAACTTTTGCCACATCATATTTTTTTTATAACTTTTTGCTTTCCACGTGGTATTACATGGTGGATCAAAGTTGGACGGTACTTTTCCGCATTCATAATTCCATCAGTTTTAACCAAATCTAAAAAAAAAAAAACCTGGCTGAAATAAAGCACCAAACCGTCACTCTCTGTCAACCACTTCTCTCCTGACATATTGAGAATGATTTGAACCACATCACTCCAGAAGTCCAGTTCTTGTGCAATTTGTGCTCAGTCTTTTCTCCCCGTTTCCCTTTTTTTAGAAAGGCTTCTTGATTTATTTTTATATATATATAGGCCTTTTAACTGGCTTTATTGGATAGATACAGCAAAGATCAACAGGAAAGCTGAGGGAAAGACATGCAGCAAAGGGCCATGGGTCAGACTCAAACCGGCCACTTTAAGGCATGTGGCATATGGTCACCTGCTCATTCAACTGAGCTAAACCCTGATTTGATTTGATTTGATTTGATTTGATTTGAATTTCCTGAGATTTTTTAGGTACATGCTCCACGCCATGCCGAGATATGACAAGTTTTCAACTAATAGCTCTTTGATAAGCATGTCGTGAATGTAAAAAGCAAAATATAAAGAAATGAGGGCTGACTGAAAATGGTTGCACAGAACTGTAGGGCCTGGAACCTTTCACGCTGGAACTAAAAATCATACCCGTAGACCCTCAAACTTTCACGTTATTCCCTCACAGTACCATACTGCACAATTCTGCAGTTGCCATTGTTTATACAAAAGTAAATAAATATGAAGTCTCACAAGTTTTTACTTGCAAGTGGTTGTTGCCCTCCAATGCCCTCCAACGAACAGAAACATATTTTGGGAGCATGGTGTGACTATCCTGCTTTTTCTTTTCTTTCTTTTTTTTTACCCACAATAACCACACAGAAAGCAAATATTTAAATACAGAATTTTAAAAGGTCACTTTTGCCATAAAGACAGGGATGGAAGAAACAGTAGCTCTACTGTGCCTTATTAAATATGCTTAATGGTCCCTACTAACTATACAAGCTATAGGTTTTCCGCCTTCCTGCTAAATTACTGAGTAAAGTCCATATCATGGCTTGTTTACTATAACCACCAGGTCAGATCCCTTGTTTGTGGGAACTTAATTGAACAAAATAAGACGTCAACCTCTACAGCAGCGCTCTATCTCCTACTGTAACTGTGGCATGTAACCTCCCGGCCACACACCACCGTCCTACTGGAAAATTGTGATTACATTAATGAGTTGTTTGGGTTTCAGGAAGACAGAGGGAGAAAGTGAAGCAAATAAACTGTTACATAAAAAACTCCAAACCCTGTTTATATCTGAAGGAAAGACAGGCATTTGTTTCCATTATGAATCAAACAAGATAGTGTTTCCCTTAAGCGTGCTTTTATAAAATAAAGCCCGAGGAATTTTTTCCGCAACTCTATCTATGTCACTGGGATTAGGGATGAGCTGACCCTCTGTCATATCTTGACAGGATCAGAAACAATGACAGGGATGTCAGCCAGGAGGTTGGCAACCCCGACCTTACACCAAATATATTTGGGAAAAACAAAGTAAAATTGTGTCCTCGTGCTTTTCCTTTCGACACACACAACTACGCTCTGTCACACTTGTGATAGACCCTGAGATACAGCCAGGGGACAAGTTTTATTTTCCAGAATTCCTCCATTTCCCCATAAGGTGTGCGCTCATGGCTCGCAATAATGATTTAGGGCTGTTTATCGCTGCTAGCTTAAACATTTACTTTTCAGCACAAGGTGAGGCTGAGAAGAAAAATGTCTCTCTGCATGTTTCAATCTCTGCAGGATTTAGCACCATCTAACCCCCCTCTTACTGACGTTTACAAGGCAAGCAAGTTCTGATGGCACCCGAGGAATCATGCGAGAAGTATTTGGGTTTGGTTGGCTGTCAGTGTATCCGAAGGCGTTTTAGTATTTTTGGAAGTTAATTCACGGAAGTGCATTGCGTTCAGTTCCACTGCTACTCTGTGTCTGTGCGGCATCTCAGTTTTTCATCGCAACACGTTGTTTTGATCCGGTTCCTCTTTTTAATGACCCATAATCCTTTACTGTAAAATGGCTGGAAGGAGATCCAAAAGCCCCCGCTGGGTGACTTATTATCAGTTTATGCTTTAGGACAGAGAGTAAATAAATGAACATCTCCCCACTCGTCCTGAACCTTCACCCTTTTATGTCCTCCTTCTGAGATTCTTCACTCCTTCTTGGCCATTTTATTGCTTCTTTCGTCTCTTTTTTTAAACATTCTTGCATCGCTCCCCCTCATTTGTCTCTGTTCACTTCCCCCGTTTTTGGCTTTTTTTACTCCACTCCACCTCCTCTGTTAAGCCTTGATAATATGCAACACCTTGAGCTTCTTAAAGGGCAGCAATTTCAAAGAAACTACTCCAGAGTCACTGCAGGATATTAAGTGCTGAGGTGTGTTTGTAGATGAGGGGACACCCGGGTTGAAACACGGGGTTTGGTGGAGGGGATGTGCTCAAAAATGTAACTAGATTTGGCAAAAGCTCTTGGACTGTGATATGTTTGATATATACAGAATACAAGTGATGGGTAAGATAATGTGTGTGTTTGGAGGTTTGGAGGTTCCACTAATGGGGGTTGAGCTGAGACACATGGAGGAAAAGGGTCAAGCATGATTAGTGGCTGCCTTAATGGTATAATGTGCCTATTTTCAGTCTTCCGGGAGAGACAGAGTGGAAGAGAGTGAGAGCTTACCATCTAATTCATACTGACTGGTACCTTATAAAAAAAAAATCTTTGGCTGAGTTTTCTGTTGGGTCAAACCTCTCCCATTGGTAAACCTTTTTAGGGGTTAAGGTTAAGATTTTTACATTACTTTACATTACATATAAATGTTTTAAAAAGTAGCAGCTATAGTAGCACTGTGAAACTGCATATAAGTTATTAGATAAATAGTAAAATCCATAGAAGTTGGGTTTTAATTAGTAGTAATCAATGTGAAGTATATTTAAGCATGTTAGTGACTGACATAGCCTGTGGATGATGCTATGGCAAAAGCTGAGTAACATTTAGGGCTTTAGTGTACAAGTTTTTAGCATAGACACAAGTTAAATCTCTACTCACGTAAATTAGTATTACCACAAGGCCTTACGTGATGTATAAAACACCCCACAACGTCTGGCAGGATAACCTTGTATTTTCAAATGTCTCTAGATACTATTTAGGCAGTTATTATGAAGCATTATCCACATTATCCTTAACTTTCAGTGCTAACTGGGACATAAAACCCAGCTTTGGTGGGGGCCATAAGCCAGTGTACTCCAAGTACCAGTCCCAAGCCTGAGAAATTGGGGAGGGTTGAGTCAGGAAGAGCATCTGGCATAAAATCCTGGCCAAATTTGACATGATGTTAGCCAACAAGGTGAAGGTGGAAACTGTGCCACTGTTGGCCAAAGTCAAAGGAAGGGGGAGAAGCAAGAGAGAGAAGGAGGTGAGAGTAGGGACTTAAAATGTAGGAACTATGACCGATAAAGAGAGTTTTAAAAGGCTGATGGTAAAGGCTGATATGATGAGTTGCCATCATCATATCAGGAAAAGAGGGAAAGCATAGAGAACATTCATGGATGTATTGAAGGAGGACAGAAGTCAGTGTGACAGAGGAGGATGCTAGACATAGGGTAAGGTGTAGGAAGATGATTATCTGTGGTGACCCCTAAAGGGAGCAACTGAAATAAGAAGAAGAGGTAGTGGTAGTGGTGGTAGAAGACAACGATGACGACTGGGCATAAAAATTGCATGTATAGAATCGCCAGTTAAAATTATTATCCAGTTTCAGTTTAGGGTTCTTTCAGAGCCATGTGTTTCTCTCTGTCGTTCACTTCTTTGTTTTTGCCAAAATCCCAGTTACCATAATACTCCTTACCAGATGTGACCACACGTACCATCCATTCAATCACCCTCTGCTCTTCTGATCTTGATCTTTCTGTGCTCTGCAACTACAATACCCCTCCTGGATTTCACCTGAAATGCTTTCCAAACTTTCCAAACATGTAACTTCCATCGCTCTTGAGTGGGAAGCAGAAGTGAGATGTGGAGAAAACAGCAAAAGCTTAAAAAAAAAAAGGCTACTCCTAACATATTTAAACCAAGAAACATCAGACATGGTGTTTCACTTTAACCAAAGAGATTATGTAGAATAAACCTAACCAGAGATTCGTGCACACCATTGCAAAAAGAAATTAATTTACATCTGCTTCAAAATTTAGAAAACAAACGATCAGGTTTTTTATGAAACAATGTCACTTTTAAACGGACTTCAGTGAAAAATGTGGCTGTGTGTTACTGTCTGAGCTGCCTGATTTGGTTTTGCTTTGCCTCCCTGATGACTCAAGTGAAGATGCATTACATTTACTGTCCGTAGCTGAAGTGGTCGTTGGTGGTTCGAACAATCGAACTACAGTCAATTCAATTCAATTCAATTTTATTTATATAGCGCCAAATCACAACAACAGTCGCCTCAAGGCGCTTTATAATGTACAGTAGATCGTACAATAATAGATACAGAGAAAACCCAACAATCATATGACCCCATATGAGCAAGCACTTTGGCGACAGTGGGAAGGAAAAACTCCCTTAAATGTCCTTAAATGAAATCATTATTTATTGCTGCTATTTTTCATATACAGTGATGAACTTCTCTTGTTGAGGCTGTTAAAAATGTACCTTAAAATCTTCCCTTTGTTTACAGCAAGCACAGCAACACTCTGTTACCACAGAGAAAGTCAAAAACCAAGCTACTCAGTTGGTATCTGTTATTGTTGCTTTGGTATTGAAATGAAACATGAAGGGGAAAAAAAACACAACCAAACCAGCAGATCTATTAACATAACTGAATATAAAATAAACATAAAAAACACAAAGAAAAGCTCGAAATGGCAGAATTTGCCTAAAATTTGATCATCCATAGTTTGCTCCTGCATCCCAGAACTGTCCAGAAATGTTCAGTCTATTCAATTTTATTTATATAGCGCCAAATCCCAACAACAGTCGCCTCAAGGTGCATTATATTGTACAGTAGATCGTACAGTAATACATACAGAGAAAAACCCAACAATCATATGACCCCCTATGAGCAAGCACTTTGGCGACAGTGGGAAGGAAA
>VVHJ01026486.1:4365-16644 GCA_015107715.1 Tylochromis polylepis
GGGTGTGTGTGTGTGTGTGTGTGTGTGTGTGTGTGTGTGTGTGTGTGTGTGTGTGTGTGTGTGTGTGTGTTACAGAGCAGTTGGTAGTTAGCAATCTGAACATGTCACACTGAAGTTTGACTCTTGCAGCTCAGAGTTTTATGGCTCTGAAATGAACCAGCTGTGTTTTGCGCTCAGTCACATGACACGCTGTGAGAGGTGTGAGTGTGCGTTGGCCTCTGAGTGCTGACACGGTTATTTATGATCCTATAAACTGGACAAACAGCAAGCAAAAATGTGAGAAAACAAAAGTACTGCAGCACTGTTAATGATCTCTGTCCACATCCAGATTGTTGTGACCGCGTCTTCGTCCTACTGCCTCTCCTGGAGTCTCCTCTAAAGGCCAAACTCTTTTTTTAATGTAGTCAAATGAGATTCTGAACACAATTACACTGATCAACAACGATCACAATGCCCAATCAAAACTAGTCTAATAAAAGCATGTTGTGCACGAGTCACTGCAGATGAGTCGGCTCTGATCAGCT
This sequence comes from Tylochromis polylepis, assembly GCA_015107715.1. Lineage (NCBI taxonomy): Eukaryota > Metazoa > Chordata > Actinopteri > Cichliformes > Cichlidae > Tylochromis > Tylochromis polylepis. The sequence continues at coordinate 4,890 of VVHJ01026486.1, forward strand.
GCAGTTTTCACATCAGCATTTGAGCAAAGGGAGAACATGTGTGAAGGACTGTCGCAGCCCCAACTGAGTCTTAACTCAGAACTTTAGAAGGAGACCCACCATACTGGGACGTGTGGATGGGTCACACTGTAAACAGCTCGCTGATCCCAGTCATGGTACACACGCTGAAAAAAGAAATCTGCTAAAAACGCTGACGCTCATTTAATCATGTAAATTTTCCATCTCATTTTATTACAAATTAAATTGTTGCATTTGCTGGAATCTGGTCAAATGAAATTTAAGTGAGTGCTATATATTCACTGTATACCAAGCACATTCTTTAATGATTCATTATTTTAATAAATCTTTGATCTTATATATTTCAGTTGCAGTTTAAGCAGAATTATTGCTTTGTGTTTCGTGACGGTAAAGAGTCTTTTCTTTTCAACGCATGCTTGTCTTCAGACACTCCAGTCTTCACAAATTAGATCGATCTGATAGGCCATGTACTGACTTTAAAAAGGTGACAAAATCTGACTCTTTCCTCCAGATTGTGTTAGCAAGCAAGCAGTTTATTTATCTAGCACTTTCAGACTACTCCCAGCTGACAACAAAGTGCTGTACACGTAACATGACAAACAAAACAAAACAAAACAAAGCATTAAAATAATAAAAATAGAATAAAAATAATGATTAAAATGAAATTAAAACAATAAAATCAGCACATTAGATTAGATTAAAGCAGTAAAATCAGGGTCAAACTGTATCATAAGCCCAGGAATAAAAATGGGTTTTAAGACATGTTTAAAAATGGACAATGAAGGAGCCTCTGTAATGTGCAGGGGCAGGTTATTCCAGAGGTTAGGAGAAGCCACAGAGAAGGCCCCGCCCCCTCTGAGCCTCCTCTTGGACCTGCGTACCTCCAGGAGCAGAAACGGGGGGGTGGGGTGAAGGTGGGGCAAGACCGTTTATTTAAAAACAAACATTAGAATTTTAAAATGAATTCTGAGATATACAGGCAGCCCATGGAGTGAAGCCAGGGTGGGAGTTACGTGCTCTCTTTTACAAGTTGCGGTTAAAAATTGTGCAGCGGCATTTTGAACCAGCTGCAGACGAGTGTTGACCTAGAAGGAGCTGCTAAATATGGCAGCTTCTTAAAGGTTATTGGCACGGTCCCTCCTCTGAAAAAACAGAGAAATCTGTGCTTTTGTGACACCATCAGGCCATTTGCACCGGCCACACTCCAGCAACTATCGAACAAAGTGGCTGGAGGGTTGTACGGTTTGTTTAGATGATGGGGTCACGTGCAGTGACATCTGAAGAGGCATTATTATTGGCATTATTCGGCAGGTTGGTTTGGGCCCAGTTGACCATCAATCTGTCTAAATGTTATTGTGAAAAAGCTGCTGTAATGCATTTGTGTAACCTTGCAGGACAAGGAGAGGTTCCTAGGTATCCTAATGCAGAACCACCTCAAGTGACTCCTTTTGGATGTGGAGGAGTAGCAGGCGTATTGTGACCAAGCTCCTCACACTATGTCCAAACACCTTCTGGAGAGGACGGTGAAATCCTTCTGTCAGACACTACCCACAGCTTGGGGCAACATGTGAGGGTAGGAAGGTAGATCTACCAGTAAATACACAGCTTCACCTTCAAGCTCAGTTCTTGCTTCACCACCGCATACCAGTACAGACTTTTGCAAGACCCCGAGATCCTTCGACTCATCCATCTGAAGCAGAAACTCCTCTGAAACCCACCGCGAGATTGTTCGCAGAAACATGTTTTCATCAAATCTGCAGCAGTGCACACGGAAGCTCAAGGAGTGATCGCTGCGCGCTGATTTGAAGACGTTTGGATGTTTGCCTCAGAAAGCAGGAAAATGGACAAGAAAAGGAGAGAAGATGCTCAGCCAATCACGAGCGTGTGCAGATTCTCTCTCTTCTCACAGTGCAGAATTGAGACCGACGTTTTATATTTTCCATTGAATTACACCTCATATGAAATTCACTTTGAACAGTTTGAAATCTTAACTTCCTCTTTGGCATGGCATTACAGCTCCAAAAATAAATCTAAAAGGGAAGTGCAATCATTTTACCCTAGCAGTCTTGAGCTGTCAATCCTCTCTGTGATCTGAAGATTTGAATCAAAATGAAATAAATAGGTTAAAATGTACATCAGTTATTCATCACAGACCAAAGTCACATTTTCTCCCCTTTCTTCCTCACAGCTAAGAGCAAATACTGACACATGTACTTCAAGGCTCCCCACTGCACGCTCAAAGAGGGGCTCAGGCTTCATTAAAATTTCATAAGGTCATATTAATTAGAGACAGAATATTTTCCTGCATGAGAGTGATGAAGAAATCAGAAAAAGGGGCCTGGAGGATGGTTTTGATTGGTCTGGCGTCAGAAGGTGAACGGCACAAGGCTAAAACAGGCGCTTTGTTCTGAGGGCCGGCTCTTTGTTCATCTAACCCACGACTAATTTGTTCACCCGCCCCCACACGCGCTCGGCCGTATTTCTCTTTTATTGTATATTCTTTTTTAGTTGAGTGTGGCTGATTTGAAATGCTAATTAAACATATTTTTAATGTTCTCTGTGCTCATCAAGCCAGCCTCACATATCAAAGTTCTATTGATGTTGGATATCAAAGAGCTGATTACTGAGGAACAGCCACAAATTTCAATATTTGAAACATTTCTGAGGTGAAGCGCAGCAGACAGGTGGGGTGGGCTTCACGCTTCGAGGTAAACAGGTGCTGCGTCAGTTTGCTGTTTCCGTGTCGTCACGAGAGAAATGTGTTGTACGGCATACCTGTGGACAGCCTATCAGCAGGATCCGCGTGTCCACATCAAACCCCAAAACACGATTTTAAAACACACGAAGGGAAATAATTAGCAGCCTGCTCTACATCCCCCGTCTCTTCTAATTAGACTGAAAACAATAGCTGGAGTAGCTGTGTTTCTGATAATAATAACAGTGAAATAGGAACAAGAACAATGAGCCATCAGAGGATCCTTCCTGTGATTTCCTTTGCAGCAGCACTGTAAATGATTCGCTCTCACTCCGAGTGTCTGATGGAGCTAATGCCATTAACTCTCGCTGCCACTTTCCAGGTCACTAATTCTTCAGCTCGGAGTTCATTGTGCCCACACTGCAGCGCTGTCTCCATAACGAGGTTATTTCTGGGTTATTACCCTCCTCTGTGATGTGGCACCTGATGGAAGCCGTGAAATTGATATAAATCAAAAACAGTTTGCGATGAACAAATTGAATTATTGGCTAATTTTTGCTGCCCTCCATCCCTTGAATCTGCATATTCAGAGAACAAACAAGTGAAACACCTTTACACCTGGAACCAGCGTTTATGGACCACGTTTAGAGCGACGGCGCAGTCAGGAAGGGGATTTAATACTGAAGCAGTTCACTGATAATAATAATGATCAGGAAACAATTCAGCACGATGCTGTATTTTATTTTGATATGTTTGTGTTTGTGTTAAAAAAAATTATAATAATTTAATTGAAATAATAATCTGAAAAAATGAATGAGCTTTCTTCAGAATCTCAGACAAAGCTTTGAAATTGCATCCTTTTGTTGTGCAGTGATAATAAAGGGCCGTTCTTCGTCTAAGAATGCTGCGAGTGTAGGTTCAAGCAGAAAACCAGAGGGAACAATGACCTTTAACCTGTTAATCTGCTCTCACCAGGTGACCCGTCTACAGGTAGAACTGGACTTTGTTTCAGGCACGTGCTCAGTAGGTGACTATTCAGAACCTAGGAGGTAAACCCTGTCTCAGGGTTTCGTTTGGATTTTATTATTGTGGTCATGCTGAGCTTCAGTCCTCTTGTATTTTGGAATTCTGGTTCCTATTTGGAGCTCATGGTCTTATTCTAATCCCTGCAGTCCTTCTCCTTTCAAGGTCATTACAGGTCACTAAAAACTAGACTTTAAAAAAAATCAGTCTTTCTAAAGGTTCTGTATTTACGCCGACCATACAGTAATAATTAAAAAGACTAAAACGAATACAAAAACAAACTGAAACACAAAACTAAATAAATTAACTGAATTAAACTCAAACAGTGAAATAAAAACTAATCAGAAAATACAAATCTATAGTAACTCTGGTTCCATCTGTCTGAACCACGGCCTCTGACTTCTTGCCAAGTCATTCTTGACGTCTTCGTTGTCTTTTGGTCATTTCCTGTTTTACTTTGAAGGCTGGTTTCCCGTGGCGTCTTATTCTATGTTTGGGTTGTTGCTCTTGTGAATAAAGCACACACACCACGGTGTGCTGTTAGAAGGTTTTACATGTTCAAACTGTTTCTCTGGTTTGTTAGCATGCAAGCTAACAGTAATATCAGCCATATTAACTTAAATTTTTTGGGTACTGTGCTCACTTGAGGAGTCCTTACAGACTTGCAGCCAACCACAGGAGATTTGGAGTGTTTTCCTCACAGCGGACACATTTGAACATTACAGGTAGCACCAGCGGTTTCAGGAGTAAATAAAAGCACGGTGGCGATGGAGATAGTTAACAGCAGAAAAAGTCTGCTGTGGTGTTCTCACAGCTTCACACATCTGTTCATACTCATCAGGTAACTATCTGCTTTATCAGAGTCAGTAAATGAAAGAGTTTTTGGACATCTCTTGGTCCCGCCGTCAGGAAACAGAGGCGTTACTCTGGTATTCAAATATGCACATGACTTTTTTAAGGACACACTCGCCTCCCGAAACACGGCTGGTTAGATCTCATTTTCAAATCAACGGGCAGTGTGTGAACAAGCAGAGTTTGCAGAAGAACATGTGGCATTTGTCTTCCTCATATTTGTCCTTGCAGTTCGGTTTTCAATTATCCCGTCGGGGACGAGCAGAGATTCCCAGACAATCCCATTTCCAGGAGGCAGGTGAGGCGTGAATGTGAGTGCACGGGGGAGGACAAGGCTGGCATTTGACTCTGCTGAGTAAGCTGAAGATGTGCCGTTTGCCAGGTGAGAGGGGTTACAGAGGGGCGGGGGGTGAAAGGAGGAGACGTGAGATGGTGTGCCGGTGGTAGGTGTTAACGTGAGGAGTGGGGGGTCCGCGTCATGTCATTTAGGTGCGTCTCATTGGGAGGAGAAATGAGGCCTGATGACTGCTCGCTGTGCACGGTGTCATCCTCGTCCAAGTCGCTCATCACATTAAACCTTCATCAGCAGACGCCCCTCTGGCTGACTGCGTGACCCGCCCACACGTCTCAGAGAATGGTCATGTGACACAAGGTGAAAACGTCCCAGGCAGACGGAAACAATCTCCAAATCTGTTTCCATGGAAATATATCCTCAAAGCTCAGGTGTACAAGCACTGTTAGCAAACCTGCAGCTCACCTGTAAACATCTACCAGCCCGTGGAGCGGCTTAAATCCACGATGCTCTACAAACATTACTGTATTAATATTAACATTATGCTGTTTTTCACCAGCCTGTGCTCACGTGGATGTATGAAAAGGGGTTTTTTTTCTTTTAAATTTGTCCAAAAAGGGAAAAAAAAACCTGATTCTCAGATTTAAGTTCATTTAAATCACTGAAAACAAAAAAGAGATTTCTGGAAAAACCTTTTTAGACACAGAGGACTTTGAGCTAAACTGGTGATCATTTCAAACACAGTAATGATATTTTATTATTACTGAGGCAGAAAAAGAGTGAGGGCGAATTTTCTGCTGATGTCGTATTTAAAAACGTTCATACGTGTGTGTGTGTCCGTGCAGCGAAGCCTCATAATGATGTGTGTGTGTGTGTGTGAGTGAGAGCATAGTGGCGCTCAGATGGCAGCTGCTGAGGCTAATCCCGTGCTTGAGGGACGCGGCCCGGCCCCCGGTGTCACGCCGTCCTGCCAGGCCTGACGGAGGTGCATTCAGGCGGCCGCTTAGTGTCACCCGACCACCGTCACTCAGCCCGTAATCACATGACTGACAGACAGGCGGTGCCTTTGATGGTGCAGCGGATTTTAGGAGTGCCATGTGTGTGTGTGTGTGTGTGTGTCTGTGTGTGTGTGCCACAGGAGGGCTGCGTCTCCTTCATGAGGACGGATGATTCTGATCCAGCTTAGTGATGAAGATGATGATGAAGATTACCTTGGTGGGGCAGCGACTCAGCTCAGAGGGACCAAAGAGACACAAAGCCTCAGATTTACTGTGTGTGTGTGTGTGTGTGTGCGTGTGTGTGTGTTTAACCGTGTCACACACGCCTCACACTCCAAGTGGTAAAATCTGAAGTACACATGTAATCTCACGATTATGATAATACACATCAAGTGTCTTCTTAGACGACGGTGCGCGTGTGATAGTGAGTCGTGTTTGAGTTTGATGGCGTTGGCGGTGAGCATGTTCGCAGAAATCCTGTCAGAGCGCCGACGTGTCACGTTCTTATTGACTGCAAGATCTGCAAAAACAGGAGAGCGCTACCTGCTGATAGTCACTCACTGATCCTCGAACCGTGCAGGAGTCGTGTGACCACCATGGACTAGTCGCTGATGGTGCTTGAGATGTGAGGCTTCATCAAAATGACTCACGCGTTCATAAATCACATGACCTGTGATTATTTTTCAGCACAGATCAGCTTGGGGGGAAAAAGACTTCAATTATACAACAAATTATTTAGTCCAGTTCCTTAAATGTCCCACAGCAGTGAATTAACATCCTCCATCACAGGAGGCGTCGTATGGCGCCCTGACGAGGTGCGGTACAGGTTGGTCACTGCTGCACGTCATCGTGGGCGGGGTTACTGTTTGAAGGGGCGTGTTTTTACCCACACCACACCAGGGTCTAAGGGAGGAGTTTTATTAGTGCCATAGCCAGCGAGTAAAAGCAAAAAGCAAGAACCAGTCTCCCCACGCCTCCAACCGAAAAAACTGTGGACTGCTCGGTCTGCTTTGATTGGCAGCAGCAATGATCCTCCACAGGAAGTGCAGGTCAGAGCTGGACTTCAGGGAGAGACCTGGAAATAGAAATGGTGCAGAGGTGCATGAGAAGATGATCTTGAAGGGGATCAGCCTTCCCAGAATGATCACGCCTCACACTCAGACATTAAGGTTGGATGTTCAGTGGAACAGCAGTGTTGATCTGAGATGACTACACCTGTTACACTAGCCTGTGACCTCAGCAGGTAAAGGTAGCACAGCCAGTGTGACTGTATAAAGCCCGTATGGTGATTGTTGTGAAACTTTAGCTTTATATATCAAATATAAGATATAGATATATTTTTAAATGGTCTATCTACCTTTGTTCATACATATAAATCTGAATGTGAATATCTCACAGACTCACTGACGATAAAATCCTGAATGTGTTACTGTTTTGGGTTGTTTTTTTTTTACCATCAAATGAATCAGGATCTGTAATTAGGGACAGTCACACTGAAAAATGTCCAAATGTTGGCTAGGTTAAAAAAAAAAAAACGCATAAAATCCAATAATAAAAACCTCGCATTGCAACAGATATGCAGTTGAATTTCACAATACTGTAAAATGAAGAAGTTCTGAGATTCTTAGTCACAAAATGAAGAAAATGTTGTTTCTATTCAACTCACAAAAACAAAAGTATCAGTAGATATTCCCCTGTGTGCAGAGTGGCGTCTTTTATTCATCATTTTTACATTTTTCGTCCACTGGTGGGGATGTTCTGTACCGCCAGGCTCCGTGTACGGGCTAAAACGTGGTCGCTGTGGTCGTCTTCTCAATGTCAAACTTAGACTCATTTTAGACGTCGTTTTTTTAATGCTTCTAGAGGCTCCTGTGTTTCCAGAGGGTGGAGGGCTTGTTTCCTGTACAGAACACTCATGTGTGAAGGAGTGCAGAGTGATCAGCGGACAAGATGGCGCGGGCTCACGAGCTCAAACAAAAGTGAGCAGCTGCTCGGTGGACGTGGAGCAGAAATGTCCCCGCTTCTCACAGCCAGTCTGCAAAATGTGCACGTCGCCAAAGACCGACGAGCAGATAGTCCAGTTCATACGCACACACACCGGCACAAACATCTGTCAGGCCTGCCATCGATTCCAAAGCTCTTCACAATAAAACAGGATACTTGTAAAAATGAACGTATGTAATGCAAATGCTTATTAAACACACTGTTCTCCTTTTAAAAGGAAGTCCAAATTTTTTTCTAAATACTTCAACCATTATTATTTTACATTTTAACATCGATTTCAATGTTTTTAATATTTCAACACATTTTAGTAACTGACAGTTTTAACCTGGTTACAAACAAAAATGTTGATTAATTGAAATAAATAGACCAGTTAAAGAAAAAGAGGAAAATTTAAATAACAAAACCCCACATGTACTGAATGAATCGGAAATGATCCGTATTCATATGTATCATGTTGATCAATTAAAAACATTTAATTTATTAATCGTGTAAATTCCCTGCACCTGTCGTAGACGTCCAAAAAAACGACCCAGTCCAAAGTTCAAATGTTGAACGTCCAGTTTGGGTCACGGTTGGACGTCCAAATCGTGCACCCAGTTTGGACGTCGTAGAGATGTCCAGAACAGGTCGTGGACCGACAGAAGCGATATAGACATGACCTGCACGTCTATGTTTAGTGCGTCTGATCTGAATAGAATAAAATTCTACAGTTTCCAGATTGTACTCTAATTATATTTCTAACTAAAACATGTGTTTGGATTTCGCTGATCGTTTGTAAAATGTTTATGCAAATCGGACCGGGGTGAGCAGAAAACGTTCTAAAAATGTTCTGATTTGAGATGGAGTGACCCCAGTGAGTTTAAACTGATCGCCCCTGCAGTGTGGTTAAAAATCAATCAGTTTTAATGGTCATTATTACTCTCATTTATTGTGTGGTGCCTTTGTTATGTGTGAAACAGTTCAGGGTTCAAAGGGTTAACTGCAGCAGCGGCATGTTTGCTGCTTGTTAGTGTGTGTGTGTGTGTTCTCTGAATCAGTGTTTAAAGTGAGATGCGCTGAATGAAAATATGTTTTCGGTAATAATGTGACAGCAGCCAATAAAAATGCTCCAAAATAAAGGTTTCTTCTTCTTCTATGAACTCAGGAGTTTTCTCTGATAGCGATCGTCTTAAATGAAGTGCCTGGGCTCTCTCACCGTCACTCCTTTAATTTAGTCATTATAATTAACCATTAACTGGTGTCAGTTTCTGGGCCACTAACAGGCCCACTCAGTTCTGCTTGTCTGCATTATCACAGTTTGGGGGAGAAAGTAAATTATAATGAAGGCCTATATAGTCCAATTACTGATAAAAGCAGCTGAGTGTGCTCCTTGTAATTAGGTGCCAGTATCCCTCCTCCTTCCTCCTCCTCCTCCTCCTCTTCCTTTTTCTCTCAGAGTGACATGTTGGAGGGAATATGAGCCTAAAACCTATTTTTTGTATTGTTAACCTCTTTGCTGTGTTCTTGACCTGACAACTTTCAATCACAGGTGAGAGGTCACCATCTTATCTCACAAATGCTTCCACGCAGTGAAAAGCAAAAACAAAGAGGAGTAAACCGAGGAGGATGAGGAGTGAAGGATTGTGGGACAGCGAGAGGAAGCAGCTCCTTCTGTTCCCGCTCTAATGGGATGGAGCGGAGCTGTCTCTTGTAGCTCGGTCATGTAGTTCCCCACCAGAGCACTTACAAGTCAGGCCTGGTAATTAAACTGTACCATCCTCTCCCTCCTGTCAGGTGAGACAACATGCTTTGGAGGAGCGTGAATTAAGAGGAGCGATGGCTGGAGATGAACAGAGGAAGACCAAATTAAGGCTGCAGAGTGAAGGGCTTTGAACGCAGCGTTAATTCAAGAGACTGGACATGGGTTTTTATACATGACTGAACTGTGTGGAGAAGAAACTTCACCTCAGATCTTTCTTTTAACTCCACAGAAACATATCAGCCCACATTCACTCATTTCTGGTGCAAGTCTGATATTAGCCCAGGTTCACCTGACGGGACACACAGATTCACTTCTTCCAGCTCAGGCTGATTTCTGAAATCATTTCTGTCTTTGAACCCTTTAAAATCCAGCAGATTGATGTTTAATTAAACAGAATTTTTAGCTCTCTGGCGTTTCCTCAGGTCTACTCACAGAAACGTTGCCGAGTTAAGAGGAAACATCTTCTAGTTTCCACCTTCAGTGGTAACTGGACTGATTCCTAAACAGCGCGTTTCAACTCTACCTGAGCACTCAAAGTGCTTTACACAACTTGCCTGATTCACCCACATTCATACAAGCACTGTTTTTCTCTGTGTTTACTACCTGAGTGTTTTCTATCTACCAATCACACACATTCATACTTCAGTGGATGCATCAGAGAGCATCTTGGGGTTAGTATCTTACCCACGGATATTTGTCGTGTAGATTGGAGCAGCCTAGGATCAAACCACCAACCTTCTGGTTAGTAGATGACCTGCTCACCTCATGAGTTAATGGGTTGAACGGATCATCTCAATCGTCTTGGCAGCTGTAATTCACTCTGCGTCCACGAACATCAAAAAAGGTGTGCTGGAGAACAGAGACATTAAAGTGAACAAACTGTTTCACTGATGATTTGTCCTCAGCTGGCAGACCATTCTCTATCATCACACACCGTGTTTAACAGATGGAAACCTTCAGCAGAGACTCTGACTGGGATCAGCCGGCTTTTGGCTCCCGACGGTGTATCGAGGACTCTGTGAGAGCAGCCAGTGTGTTTGGTGAGGTGTTGTTTTCTGTTGCAGACAGACGATGGATTAAACGATGAATAAGTGATTTATTAGCTGCCGCTGTCACGCTGGTTAGATGGATTACTACAAGCCACCTCTGACCCCACTTACAGGCCTGCGTCTCACCACAGAGCCAGAGTGTGTTGGTGTTTGTAGGCAGCGGCGCTGACCAGCTGTAATCCAGTGACAGGATGAGACTCATTGATCAATGGCCTAATGAACGCTGTGTTTCATTGGGCCAATGAATAGAGTGCAGCCCGGCTGTGGAAACAACAAACGGCTTTAGTTTGTGTTAGGGTATCGCAGTTTCACAGCTGTGTGCGCACCGATGTTCACACAAAGGAAAAAGCTTCAAGGACAGGCACTCATTCTTGGATCGAGTGGATTTAATGAAGTACAGCAGCTGCAGAAGGAAGAAGAGTGCTGAAGATAACCATCTTTTTTAAAATGGCTGTCGTCTGTACCCTCAAAATCTCATCAAAAAGTCATCCATTCATCCATCAATTTTTTCCACTTATCCAGGGCTGGGTCGCAGGGGTAATCCAGACCTCCTCCTCTAGGCCACCCAAAAGATATGATCTCTCCAGTGAGTCCTGGATCTAACAAGGAGCCTTCTCTCAGTAGGACATCCTAGTCAACTGGCTCCTTTCATTGTGGAGGAGCAGCACCTTAGCATACATGAGACTGTACGCCAAGTGGAAGGAAGGAGGCCAGGGACTGGTGAGTGTCAGAACCACAGTCCAGGATGAGACAACCAACATCCACGAATACATCAGGAAGATGGCCCCAACCGACCGCGTGCTCAGTGAATACCTCAGGCAGCAGAAACTCAAGAAAGAGGAGGAACCATAATGGCAGGACAAGCCCCTGCACGGTATGTACCACCGGCAGATAGAGGAAGTGGCTGACATCCAGAAGTCCTACCAGTGGCTGGACAAAGCTGGACTGAAAGACAGCACAGAGGCACTAATCATGGCAGCACAAGAACAAGCTCTAAGTACTAGATCCATAGAGGCTGGGGTCTACCACACCAGGCAAGACCCCAGGTGCAGGCTGGGTAAAGATGCCCCTGAGACAATCCAG
>VVHJ01026489.1:2041-17041 GCA_015107715.1 Tylochromis polylepis
AATACTGTACTCTGGGAGAATATATCAGCAATCTAATTTCGTACAATATACTTCAAAACATCAAAAATAGCAATTTAAACATTTACACCCTGGAAAAACAATGACAGACACACTGACGGCACCAACTAACCACACTTGTGTCAATACCAAGAGTAAAAAGGTGTTGCAACAATCAGTCCCACTTGTGTTTATGCTTATGAAAATTATTGTTTGCTCATAACAGCATCACTGCAAACGCACAACATCTTGTAATATCTGATATCAAATACAAACTTTTTAAGCTACAGGCTTAAAAATCAAACTGTCTTAAGTTTAAGCGGCACCGCCTGATCTATTGCTTTTGGATGTACTGGAACAGCAGATCAGACATATGTGGTGAAATCCTCTTTTTAATAAAGGCTGTGATTCTACTTTTTTTGTTTTGAGGTAAACAGAGAGCTTGCTCAATATTGGAAAACCTCCAGCGGTACTAGTCAACATAAAAGCCGTATACCTCACCATAAGCTTGCTTTGGGGTTCACATATTGGTCTGTGTGTATTCTGTATATGGGCAGAAGATGTTCTCACCCTCTCATGAAACTCTGTGATAAGCCACAGCTCTGTTTCCATGTTGGTTCCATGCTTCTCTGCAGCGATGTAACGCAAGATATTTTCATGTCTCATCCCTGGAGTCAAGAATATGTCGCGCTCATTTTGCCATGACTGCTTATCCTGTAAACACAAACCAAAGAGTTATTTTTAGACCTTTACGATACAAAGAATCATTCTGGAGGTCAAAAACAATAATGCAGACATGGAATCTAGAACAAGAATGAAGGCATCTCTTCATACACTGAAGTATATTTTTAAGCCAGAATTAATGACATACCTGAACTGGAAAGATCTTAACAGCAACATATTCATTCATTAACTGGGCCTTCCAAACACAACCAAAGCGCCCCCTAGCTTTGATTTCTAGCAGCTGCAATGGTTTTAGACCCACCAAGGGAGATGGAGGAGCTGGTCCTGGATCCTGAACAGAAAAAAATAAAACTTCTTATTCTACTGCTGAATCCACCTCAAAACATTAACAATTTCAGTGCTACAAAGCACAAAAGTGACAAAAGCACTCCATCCTAGTCAGGACTACGTGGCTGATGGCCTTACAAGTCTCAAACTAAGATGAGTATAGCCCGTCTCACCTCGCTCAGGTCTACATGGCCGTAGGGAGGTTTGCGGTGGCGGTACATCCACAAGGCCAGAACAAGGGCCAGGGACAGCACACAGAGAGGCAGCAGGGAGTACACCAACACATTGAGCAGGGACGGTACTCGGGGTGGAGGCTGGATTTTCACTGTCAAGGAGGTACAGAATAATTACGGCATGTCAGCTTTATGACACATAAGATATGTTAAGCATGTTGTTTGTCCCTCAGACTGTGAGAGCTGATTTTAAATCGGCAGGGTAAGCGATTGTCTGACATCAATTCTAAGCTGAGAAATTAGTTAACATAGAAGCTAATTTTTGTCTTATCCCACTCCATGAAAAAGCCAGAATCAGACAAATCACACATATACATTCCCAATAACTAAAATCTTTCAAATTCAATAGCGCCTTCTTAAATATGTCATCATTTATTAATATTAATGAGATTTTTAGTCTCATTGAAATGCAGAGATTCACTCACACTAATCACAGTGGGAAAGAAGAGATCTAGGCTTTACTATCTGTAGGATAAATTTGCCACTCACCTCGGTTGCCACTGCCAATCAAGTCGGGGAGGTGGGTGAATCGTTCATTGCAGTAGTTGCCCTCGCAGCAGCAGAAGAAGACCTGAGGGTTTTCCTCCATGGAGACGCACTCTTGCCTAAAAACAACAGATGGTGCATCAACGTTGTTGTTCTAGACCCAACGGACAAAAAGTTTTTCTGATATTATCCTAGTAGTGCCAGTCTATTGTTGTCATGTATTTGCTGTACATTAAGTCTAAAACAATGCAATTTATTCATTTGACTGGATATTGCCTCAGATTAACTAATGCACATCTTGGCTTTGGTTACGTGTACTGGTATCAACAAATATAAGCCAGCATGGACTACATTCATAGAGTGCTTGCGTGCTGGGTGGGATAAATTATTTATTTATGGGTTTTTGTTGTTTTTTTTTAAAAAAAACAGCCAATTTTTCATCTTTTCACTCCTCTTAAGACAGCAGATGTTCCCAAGTCCGAGGAATCACAGGATTTCTCACACTTTATGCATCTGCATATTCCTCCCATTAACCACTGACACTGAATGTTCATGTACTCAAAATTCCCCACCTGCTCCATTGCTCTTCAATTACTACAACCACTTTATGGAGCTTTTCACTCAGATTAAATTGACCAGCAAATGTATTTTTTCCCCTCCAGGTTCTATTGTAATTACCCTCAGCAGCTCATGGCTAAATGAAGATTTCAGCATCTTGTACCCAAACCTGCAATTTCTACATATGCCACTCTAGCTTTTAGTCACATGTTGATAATGCTCAAATTTCACACTAACAGTGAAATCGTCATTTAATTGCCATTTGGCAACTCACAACATCTGCACGTTAATTGAGCAAATTATGTCAAAGTATTAGAAAGGCTAATGAAAGCCACATAAAATACACACTTTAAAGCACAAACACACACACACACAGTTGTATCATGTAGGATCAATTATCGCAGCTCTCTTTTCTCCAGCTTGCCTTTCTGCACCACAAGAGGACTCCAGCTTGTTGGAAAGACCGCGGATAGAATGTTAATAACTGGAAAGTTTGATTGTGGCACTCAGTTCAAGGCCGACTTCTGATAAAGGCTAGTTTAAAATTCTCCTTCTGACTTACAAAATCTCGAGTGGCCTCGTGTCACCGTATGCATCTGCCATCATCAGGCTGAGCTGTGCGCTGCACTGCTCACAGAGGCTATCTGGCTATTTTCACAAATATGTGTTGGCTGCAGAGAACTTTCCCCGGCACAAATCCCCACACTTGGAAATGATTTGCTAACAATTACCTGGCATCAGCTTCTTAATATCTGTATGTGCCACTACTCTCAGATTTATATCGTTCTACAGTGAATGTGTTTTAGGTTTTACCAACTAATCAAACAAAACAAGCAATCTGAAGATGAATATCTGTGACCCTGAATTGGATAAGTGGCTAATATGAATATCTGAATAGATCTTATCTTCATGCACAAGAAATAGCATGTATTTAAATTGTCTCAGTATACCTGTATGGTTGATTGCTTGACAGCACCTTAAGCAATATGAAATTGGGCCACAGTTAATCTGATTTTCTTGTTATACGTGGTTGCTTTTAGGGCATGCAACTGACATTTTCCCATGGTTTCTCTGTTATTCACCCTTTAAAACATCACAAGGCTAAATGAAAAAGATCATTTAAACATTCAAAGAGCATGAGATGGTTGCCTGTTCTATGAGATCACGAGGCCAAATGGTGATGTGAGAAAAAGAAAAATAGATTATTCTCCCGTTTGTTAAACCAAAAGGCAGCAAAAGCCATTTTTTAAATTTGTCTTTAACAGTGCAAAGTGAGAGAGAGAGACAAAAGGATGCAATGAACTATATGCAGGTATTGAGGGAACCTTTTCTGTTGTCCTTACTGTCAGTCAGTCTGGGTGCGAGCCAGGTACATGAAATATAAATGCAAATTCGCAGCAGCGAATGACCTCGCACTGTTATCCGACCTGTCATAGCAGTTGAAGTCATCCAGCCAGCAGCCTTTCTTCACCAGTTTGATGGTCCCTGAGGAGTTGAGCCAGGAGGCGTAGCAGTGCAGTCGCTTGTCCTTTTCCCCCTCGCAGCGCTCGAAGCCGCTCTGGTTGGTCCTCTCCGAACGCCAGTTATCATTGTAGTACACACACTCCCGGGTCTCCGCTTCGCCAAGACTATACCCTGAGAATGACAGAAAGCCTCAGTCAGCTCACATCATAATGAATTAAAACTCAATGGCGGAAGCATAGACATATGGCACAGGCTCCGCTCTGTGCTATGACGAAACATCGCTGAGCAGAGCCTCCATCATCACCCTGGCACGTATCCAAGTTTGGGAGCTCTCTGTAGTAAAATGGGAGTTCCTGTGGGCTAAGAAATGTGTGCTGAATACAAGTTCAGCATGATTGCATTAACTAAGATCTTTTCACAGAGTAAAAAGTTAAAGGGGGGGGGGAAATTACAGAATTCAATTAGCTATAAAACAATGATATGCCCGACTGTGGTAAAGAATCGCAGTATGAATACGCCGCCATTCTTTTTCTATTGATAAAGACTACTGCATCCTTCTTGAGACACATCTGGAAAGACAGATAAGACATTCTTTGAGAGCTTTTCACAGGAAAAAAACTAAAGTAAAATTTTACAATAGCTGTCAGTCTCCCAATGGTCTATGATTTAATGAAAAGGCATTATTCTCATTTCTCTTCTTGGATCTCATGTTAGACATGTGCAAACAATTTGTTCCATGATTATTTGGACAGTGACTTAATTTCAGTAATTATGTCTGAAATTACACACCACACCACGATAGACTTGAAAGGAAGCACTCTAGATGTGACTCAAGTATAAACTTTCAGATTTTCAGAGGGGTTAATAAAATATTGAACTAACCTTTTATGAATTAAGCGGGGTTTTTGTTTTTAAACACATGGTCTCAATTTCCAAGTAATTGGACAAACAATTATAAATGTAAGGTTTCGTTTTGGGTTTTTTCACCGGTACTTGCACAGAAATTCTTTGTAGTCATGGACTGAAGTCTGGAACCGATGGACAACACCAAATGCTGAGCAAGTTTCCTTCCTTAGATGCTTCGCTTGGCCTTGACTACAGCCACCTTCAGTTGTAGCTTGTTTGTGGGTATTTTGGCCTTCAGTTTTTATCTTTAGTGAAAAGCACACCCAGTTGGGCCAAAATCATGTGAATGACTCTGCCATTTTATTCATTTAGTCTATCTTAAGAAGCTTGCTTCTGCAACACATTTCAGCTCACTGTTATTCTGCGTTGTGAAAAGCAACACAATGAGTTCCACAGCACAAAGTCACTTGACTGAATTTCAGTGTAAAATATATTTCTACACTATATCTATTAACAAACACCAGTAACTCAATTTCACTGGCAGCCATATATGCCCATCCCACACCACTATCTCCACCATATTAGATAGATGCCTCGTTCTTCCCCATCCTCTTCTCTTGCCATAATTCCAGTAAAGGTTTGGCTTCATCTGTCCAAAGAGTTTTGTTCCTAAACTTTCCAGGCTTTTGTTTAAAGCTGGGAAATTTGTCATGGAATTTTCAATGACCTTTCTGTTTTCGAGTCCTACACCCAGCTTGATGGCTGGATGTTGAAAACAATCTTGAAAAACAAAATAAGTCACACACTTTAACTGTCACTCATAGTCTTGCATGACTTTTTCTGTTGCCTAGCGCATCGTTTCTTTCTCGACCCAATTTTCATTCCCACCCACAGTTCTTCAAAGTTACTCCCTGTTGTATTTATTTATTTATTGTCAGCCAAATAATGGCCTCCTTTATTTGCATTAACACCTCTTTGGATTGCTAATTGGGAGTACCTCTGAACAGCTATACAATAGCTATGGACATCAAAAGTCTTACCAGTAAATTATTAATTTACTTTTGAGGCTGTGAAAATTAAAATGAATAAATAAATGCAATCACTCATATTAGACCCCTTGGATTAAAGCTGAAATTCTAACTCCAGTTGTATTCAGATTGCTTCATTTCAAACGAACTGTGGTGCTGCAAAGAGGCAAAATTTTGAAAAATGTGTGTCCAGTGTCCTAATAATTGTTGACCTAACTGGGTTTGTGGCAAACACAAAAGCAGATGACATGCAGTACATGTTAGTCACAATTTAGCTTGGACATCCATGCCTAATCTTTGTTCAGAGGGGGGAGGTTTAAAAAAAAAAGAAAGGTGCCTGTCTCTTTAAATCCCTGCCTATAGGAGCCTGCCCATCCCCCAATATTACCCCCACTAACCCATTACACACACACTCAGAGGCACGCATGCATACATATAGCTGTTCAGCAGCACACAACTGACTTCATTATAAGAAACAGGGAATACACACAGTGACCAAACATCGCACTCATTATAAAAAATAAAAAAAAAGGTTGGAAGTAAGCAAGGTAGCAAAGGGTAAAACACTTAGCAGCGATGCTCAACGCTTCACTGAGCCGAGATGGCATTTCTGTGGTCACATGATCCGCGAGGACTTTTACTACAATATCATTCCCCAACCCCCCTCCCTCTGTCACTTACTGAGCTTTTACACCACAACAACATGAATTCCGCAGAAGCAGCTTCCTGTTCACCGACAGTCCTAATCTATTAACCATAAAGACATTAGCCACAGCGCTGCTGGCACACAGGAGAAAGCTGTGCCTCAATTAAATTTTTATTACAGTTCGAGGGAAAAAAAAAACTAAAGTGGAAATTACTGTTTCACAGCCCTCTGTTCAGTCACAGACGAGAATACCTAGCTTAGGGAGAGGGGTGCACTCGCGTTTTGGGACATTAAAAATTACCCACATGGGCTTAAAAACGCTGGCAAAAAAAACAACAACAAAAAAACCCCCCACGACAAACAAAAGAAAAAAAAACAACCCTCGTGCTCAATTTCACGTGGTACCAAGTCAAACCCTGTGGACACTTGAGCAGTGGGAGACAATAACCTCGATTCACGACAAAGACCTGACTTGTGACAACAGCTGCCGTCTCTCCAAATCAAACGCCAGCGATTCATACAAATCCTTACAGAGGGAAGAGTGTTTGGAGGTTCTTGTTGAGCCCGTAACCACAAACAAGAGTGCAGACCTGAGAGGTAGCCTATAAGGTTTCAGGATGTTGATGCAGCTGCTGCCTTCTATTCCTGAAACAGCGAAGGAGCAACAGTTTTAAATTTGGATACACGTACAATTAAAAAAAATAATAATAATAACAATAATAATATATATAGTCACCCGTGAAAATACTACACGTGATTAGAGTGTTTAAATGAGGGAATTTCTCGAGTGTGACATATTTGTCTTTAGGGGGGCTACACGGAGAAAAGGCGATTATGGTTGTAGAGGGGAAATAAAATCCCAGCTGAACGAGCTGCCAACAAAGTTTAAACAACTCGCAACCGCGGACTCGTTCGCGGGTCGAAATTTCAAACGCGGACAATTACTCACACTCCCGCAAGAAAAAAAAAAATTAAAATAATCGCGTCGAACTGCTCGACTAAACTGTTGCAAATTCGGGACCAACAACGGCGTCTTACCTGCGCATAAAGTTCCCAGAAGAAGTGAACAAGTCAGCCATGAAAAAGACATGTTCCGCTTTAAATACAGGGCAGAGATTTCCCCCGCTTTCCGTCGCGAACATTAAAACTCAGGTGGCCCAAAACATCAGTCCAGGATCAAAACGACCACAGGCCTCCGGTCCCTCCAGCAGCCTAAACCACTACTGCCACTGCCACAGCGCGTGTCAATAGCCGAGACGCTGCAACAATGTTGCAAGAAAAGATAGGGGCGATTAATTGACTGCCAGGTTGTTATTCCATTAATAGGTGCTTCATTTCGCGTCGGAAGTGGATCCAAAACCCGAATGGGAAGCCGATAAAACACCCGAGACGGAAGCTCGTTGTTTTTTAAGGTTATTCACTTGAATAGTAGCACCGCTGCGTCGGGAGGTCGGTCGGGGTTTACATGCATGTTACTGATCTGTGTCCAAAATGGCTTCTAAATGGGGAATGGGCTGCAAACAGGGAAACCCGGATGTATAAACACAAAGAGGGGAATTCAGGCAGCCAGTGAGTGACCTTAACGCGACACCGCAGATACACGCCTGAAATTACTTTATTCACGCTTCCTGTCGATAACTATCACATTTTATTTATTTATTTATTTTTTACACATATCACGGTAGAAATACAAATGCCGGAGAGAGGTATGTGTTTTCCACGTCGGTGTTTGTCCCGGATCCAAGCCGATACAAGATTTACACTTTCTGCGGTCGGGGTTTGGTTTAAACCCACCACTCTTTGGTTCTTAACAGCCAGCCTCGCATTTAAGCTATAATTATAATTATTCCAAGGTTAACTGATTAATGCAATCGCAGGTATAGATAAGAATGCAATGTGTGTGTACTTTTTCAAAAAATAAATTTTTTTTAATTGAGGGTTAATAGCTAATGCCTATGAATGTGAAAGGAAGCTTGTGCAAATGCAGAATTATCGCTTGTTGTTTGCATAATACACCACGTCGTCCTCTGTGTCAGTGTGACAAATAGCTTTTGCAGCCCCACAAGTACTTAAATAAATTCTGTCTGTATGATCTTTTATGCATAAGTTGCGGTGCTAAAAATAGCTGACCTAATTTGGAATAGCACGTTACAATAAATGCTGTTTAAAATGCATTCGTTCTAATTACTCATTTTACCATCACACAGTATTAAATATAAGATATATAATATACAGAGCTACCAAGACAGAGCCAAACTGTGGTACATAATATATTGCCAAGCCTTTTTTTTTCACAAAGTGTGTGACAATAATCTTCCTCAGTGTTAAAATCTGATATTCTACTAATAGCTCATGTTAAAATGTTATTGTTTAACACCATTAATCTGTGATCTTACATACTTTTGTGTCAAAGGATTAGTCAGTTCATTAAGTTTCCCAGCCAACAGACAGTTGAGAAGTAGTTCCCTCATAAAGATTAAAGTTCACTGCTTATCCCGCTTCTCTTTTATGAACTCCCTAAGAAGAAACGTGTGCCTCCATTAGACCAAGTAGTCAAGGCGTATTTATCACAGAATAGTTACCAACTGTGACATAATAGTAAGGTGCATAGTTTCCTTCCAAGCCTTTAAGGCTTTTTTAAAATTGAGGTCTTTTTTTTTTTTGCCTGTCCCATTCGGTACTTCAGCAATCAGAATTGTTGTCTGAAGGCTATGAAAGATGCCCAATGGATTTACTTTTTCAGGTGGATCATTATGGCTCTGCCATGTTGTTCCACCTGATTGATCTCTTTTCTTTTTTATTATTATTTATTTTATTTTAGATTATTGTCAATTGGACAGACATAACAAAAATTTGGGTCTTTTGTGCAAAGTAAATAGTCCCGTCATCACAGAAAATCAACAGTGACATTGTTAAAATGCCATTAAGCCTTCCACAGCAGCCCCTCCGCTCTTTCTCCTACTTTGATATTCTGACTAATGGCATGTTGGTGACACTCAGCCAATTTATGAAGCAAATGGCTTAGGAATAGGGTTAGGCATAGGTAATCGCCCTTAAACTAGTCCCATTCAGTGTAACTCAAGACAAAGCATTTCCTCATTAAGCTATCCTGTATTGACCCTGTAACTCAATAGAGGCCAAGAGCGAAACCTTGTAAAGATAGATGTTCTGTTGTCATGACAGTTGGGAGAGAAAGCACATGAGTGCTCATTAAAGGTCCAGCAGCCACAGCCTTGGTGTGACATTTGTAGAAGAATGAGAACATGTGGGAAATGATGCAGTGGCACATTAAAAGCATGAAACTATGAGCTCATAGTGTTACAAAGGACTGTTAATTACATATACGTTTAAGTATACCAGCCTTTCACCTACTGTGTTGCATTGTAGACGGCATAAAATACATTGGATATGTGATGTGCATTATCAGATTAAATTACAAGGTTTAAAAAAAGAGGTTTATACTGGAAATTGGGTTTCCTGTTCTTTTTAAAAAAAAAAAAATTTGTAGTATACACATCACACAAAGCATGTAGCAGATTAATTTCAGATGTTAATGATGCCGTGATCCTTAGATCACCCTGAGCAGAGGTTCAATGCTCTTCAGTAAAATAGATAGATGACACTAGGTGGTAGCAGAGCTCCCGAGTGCAGGCACAGCTGCTCTGTCGCCCTGTGCAGAATCTCTCTTTCTCTTTTGATTTATACACTGTATATGTAGAAAGGACACACAGTTTCTCCTGTTCAGTGCTTACTCTGCAGACCATTCACCTGTGTAGGTGCCAAAACACTGGACATTTTCATTAGAGCGTTTTCTATAGTTGATTATCAGGCTGTAAGTTGTTTTTTTTTCAAATTATTACAATAATTTAATTGCCCCCCTAGATAAATAAAATTCACATACATCTATTAATCTGTGTGGGAGTGGTATTCAGGATGTCTTAACTTTGCAATGGATCCATTAGTATACGGGAAAGCACAGCACTTAAAGCAATTACCTGAATCATAGCCTGTAGCCATGTCTACAATGAAATGCGATGGTTAAGTTGGGAGCTGCACACAGAGCGTGCATTAAAAGGAGAAAACAATAAATGGAAGTAAGATTGAAGATGCTGTAGGATCACTACTTTATTCGAACCTTTAAATAATTCAGTACAAAAATAAAACAACAAGCAGTGCCAAACATTTTCTTCATCTTTATTATCGCCCCACAGAGCCATGTGTGAGATGACTTGACAGTGTAGTTGATCTATTCCCTGCAGTCACACTGACAGCGATAGTGAGATGGTTTTAAAAGTAGTTTGCAACCCTGCGAATAGACTGGATGTTGGGGTTCTCAGCCTGCCACTCCATGTGGGTGCAGTAGCTTCCTCTTTCCACGATGTACATGCGACCACGGTAGTTAGGCTCCTCATACAACACCCACCTGTTAAGTAACAGTGAATAAATAAGAGGAAATGCATCACACATGCATCAAATATGCAATAAAGAAATATGCAAAGAAAGTCAGTTTACGAAGCGTTGTCAGGCAGTATTCTGATTTGGTTGATGTATGAAGATTAAAAACATAAAAACACATTTTCTTCTTTGCCTTTGCTGAGATCAATCAGTGTAGATCGTTTTGCTTGGATTTGCAGAGGCTTTAAGAAATCTGGCTTTGAGATTGACTCTTTCTAATGTAATTGTCGTTGTGTAATGATGCCTCCAATAAGGCACCGACACTGAAGAGACAACTGGCAGCATGTAAGAAGTGGGAGAAACAGACATCCTAAATGGTCTCTATCAAAGGCCCTTCGCTGACTTTGAACCTCAGGACACTGTTTTTTAAAGGCCAGTCCCTTAAAGCCCCAGGGTGCCCCACCTCTGAGACTTCAGAATTTTGTTCATGGCACTAACAATATTGAACAATTACATGTGAAAATCCAGTGAACCATTGCTCTTTTTCTGCTCTCCAGTAAATTCATTTTCTTTCTCTCTCTTTTTAAAGATTGGCATTCAAGATAACTGTGTTCACATCTTCTTAAACTTTTTTTTCCTTTCTTTACTTTAATATTTATTTTATTTTTTCTGTATTTAGTCAGTGTTTTTTTTTAACAAATCTGCTCTCCGCCAAAGAAGTAGTCCTCTAGTCCTAAAGTCCCTATTAAAATGATGAGAGTGCATCTAATTATTTAAGGTGATGGCACATCTGTTTTGCCGTTACACTGTTAAAGACTGTAAATTTTTTCTCTGTGAGGTTTAATACGAAGCAACACATTGGTCATTGGTCTGGCACCTAGGAAAGTTTGCCCTAAGCATAAGCCAGATTGGACTTTCTCTGAATGTTATCCTCTGTTTTTCTTTTAACCCAACCTGTCTGTTTTCTACGCCTACAGAAAATTAATACAGATTATATGTATTTGTCCTTACATCTGTTTATGTAACTATCTGTATTAAAAGGCAAGTTAGAAAATATATGTTGTGTGAAATGACCTTATAACAGGTCAGTTGAAAGTGGCCAGTTTCACAAAGGTTTAGTTCATTACTTAAACATAATGAAGGAAAATGTTTTAGGGCATGTCTTATGTGCTCCCCTCGCAGTTAAATCAAAAACTATATATGGCCTCAGAGATACGTACGCCCCGTCTCCATAAACCTTGATGGAGTTGATGCAGTTCTTGGTCAGGCCTCGTGCTTGGAGAAATGGGCAGTCGTCGCACAGCTCCACACACTGGCCAGAGAAGTTGTCCCCCTCGAACAGCTCCATCCTGTAGTGCTCTCCATGCTGGGAGGATAATGACATGCGTGATCGCTGAGTCAACAGTGTTTGACTTCAGCTCTCTGCAAACGACCAAGGCTTTCTCCTTTATGTGACAGAGGCTGTATTGTGGGCACAAAACACTTGCACCTATAGAAATCTAAAGGTTAGTACATGTGGAGGATGAAATGTGCAGTTCTTTAAGCTGATTACATAAGTATGAGATGTAAAAACCTGAAAGTTTCTTTGATAATGTCTGTTATGCAAAAGTAGTTCCAACATTATTACTCTGAACAAACAGATGGGCACATGTGCACACACGTGCCCATCTGCCTGCAACCAAATATTTGTCTGTCCCTGGGGTCTCTCTCTTTTGCGCGTGCACGCACACACACACACACACACACACACACACACACACACACACACACACACACACACACACACACACACACTCTTACCATCCTGATTGGTTTGCAAGATCCCATGTGATCATTGTGGGCATTCCAACGCTGGAATTCAGGGTACTCTCCATGCTCCAGAATATACTGTTGGCCCTTGAAGTCTGGGTGGTCGAAGCAGACGAAGGCCCCGCTCTCCACACGGACAGAGTTCACTCTGTTCATGAACCCTCGGTCCTGGAAGTTGTCACAGTCGCTGCAGATCTCCAGCTTTCTCCCAGTGAAACATTTCCCCTCATAGAAGACAATCTATTTTCATAACAACAATGAAGATTTGAGTATTTCCTCTTAATAAACAGTGAAAATGTTGCAAAAAGTTTCCTTTTCTTTTTTTAGCTAACTGTTATGCAAAAAAAATCATCTAAGTTTGGACCGGTCATCAAGATGAATGTGTTTGTGATTAACATTGGTTGTGAAACACTGGGCTACATCTGCGGCTGCATTCTTGTTGTGGTACTCACCTTTCCTGAGTACTGAGACATTTTCCACTGTTGGCTGTTCCAAACTACTCACACAGTATAGGAGTGGACAAATTTGGACACCCAGATATATATGGACAGCACAGAGTGTGGTGGTATCGCGAGAGAGAAGCAACAAAAGCTCAACAATGGGGGGTTTAGATATTTTGCCACATGGACAGTTTCCCTTACATGTGCCAGTGCTGATATTGGAGTTTGGCTCGGGAGGATGAAACAATAGCGGGAGAGAGATTTTGCTTTGATTGGGCTTTGAGAGTGATGTTACACTGAGGCGGGGGGGTTGCAGGGTAATATTTGGGCTGTGTCCAGATGAGGGAGGAGATGGGGAGGAAAACAAACACAGAGAGGGAAAGTTAAAGCAGAGGTGAAAGGTTGGCTCAGTGGAAACAATAAATCTGTCATCTTGTTTTGAAGTGCTGATAGAACCTATTTTAAAATGAACATTAATGGCAGGAGTGTGTGCAAAGCAGCTCACATGTCTTAACCACACAAATGTTTCCAAGAGTTAGACCAGGCAGTCTATTGATGCTATGCAAGTTATTGCATGGTTGTAAAGCATGGTTGTCACGAACTTTTCAACTATGAATAGATGTATTTTGATCTGGACATACTGTAGGTAGAAGTGAATGTGCGTAATATTTTGCACTATGTAAGATATTTTAGTTTCATGAGCAACACCTCTGAAGGACTTAAAGGCATTTCCTTTCATTGTTTAACAGCGAGTGAGTGTTCCACCCTTTTACTTTCCTTTCATTAGATTTATATCAAGAGCAGCTTCATGTCAGGACCTTCTTAATGATTTGATTCAAATCAAATTGTATTTGGTCAGTGCTGGTTAAAGAGCACTTACATAGAGGTCTTACACCTCTTATAGGTCAGACATGATCCACCTTAAGCAAACACAATTTACGTCTGACTCTTTCTGATCCTTTCTTTTTCTTATATAAGACACAGTTGTACCTCAGGGGAACTGAGGTACAACTGTATCTTATATAAATATATATTTGAGGTTGTACTGAATGCATACATTGCTATTAGCAATTCTCATGAATTATAGACTGTACAGTAGTGGATAAAAGGTGGACAGCTTGTGCTTAATGAGGGGATCTGAACATTGGGAAACTATGACCCCTGAACACAGTGTACTCGGGCGAATGAGTTGCTAAGTATATAGACTTAAGAGAGCCACAGCGCTTAATGGGGTGTTACCATGACAGTGCAAAGTATGAAAGGGGATATAAAGAGGGGAAGCCGATGTCCTCTCAGTCACTGGGAGAAACTAAGACAGACATACGGCAAGGTATGTATGTAATAGACTTTTTTTTCCAGACAAATGCCGTTTGTTTTTCAGATCTTGTCAGTAGTTTTTTGGGAACATGTTTAATATCATGTAAATAATATCAGTAATAATGGGATTTTGGGATCATATATGTTCTGTCAAATTTAAATATTGTGCATGAGCATATATGGACACATGTATATATAAACTATGTACTTAAACTATATATACTCACTCAAGAGTGAGTCACTTTCTAGAGTCTTATATGACCATTAAACAATACTCAGTACAGGGAAAAGTTTAAAGTAAATGGTAAATTTCATGAATTAAAACTGATGGAATTTGATGTTTTGAAAGCACTCTGTGTCCGTGTTATCAAGCCTGTGCTTTATCTTGCATAGCCTGCAGTGCTGAACAGAACAATGAAGCTGTTGGTCTTGGCTCTTGCTGTCGCCCTGCTATTTACAGCTGGTGAGTCTGTCACTGATTCTCCACTCTATAAACATAACCTCTGCTGCTGTGCAACAGTGAGTGCCATTTTCTTCATTTTAAAGTCTTCACTGAGCTACAACCTAAACAAACCACTCAGATGCTGAAATTGAGTTAATTTCACAGTAGTTTTAGAAACTATATCCAAAACTTGAAGAACATGAAACTGATTTATATGTGATGGCTGCGAGACAATATCATACAATTTAGCTCCTCCCTCTTTAACATCTAAATTAAAACTTCTGGATCCTTTGCAAATGCTGTTTTGTCCCACGATAGAGTTCAGCCA